>JBBJLR010000153.1:21008319-21030968 GCA_037577145.1 Brachypetersius gabonensis
CACACACACACACACACACACACACACACACACACACACACACACACACACACACACACACACACACACACGTAAACACGGTTGGTGTTGAGGAGACTGTAAACGCCTACCGCCTCGACCGCATGCTGGAGAATGGAGGTGAATTTCGAGAACATCTTGTTCTTGGACTGAAGGAGTTTTTCTCGAGAAGACCTAGAGAAATCCTCTATCTTCTTTCTGCTCTTGCCGCCGCGATCCAGATTGCAGGTTTCATAAACTGACCTTTCAGCACGAAAAGAAAAAGAAAAAAAAAACCGATCGAGGGACTTCGGACTTCGAACAAACACCTGGCGACACCCAGCTGCTGTGAAACGACCACCTGGACCGGTGAGTTTTATTCACTCTCCACAGGAGCAGCTGAAGGCCACCGTGGCATTCCCACAGCCAATACACCGAACACTGCTCCGGTCTGCCGGCAGGGGGCGCTGCCCTGTGGGAAGTCCAAGAGAGAGAGTGAACTGGGGTTGAACTGATCTCGAGTTCTCAGGACGATTACGATATCGATTACACATAAAAACATAAAAAGTGGCTGATGATCGATGTTAACTGAGTCTTGTATAGAAATAGCAGGGAGAGGGAATGCGTTATCACAACTAACCTCTTCGACTGTGGCAAGATCATAGCAGCCTTGGTGGTGGTTGTAGGATACCAAGAGGTCATGGGTTCTAATCCTACCTTCAGCACCACCACTGGCTTCCTGAGCAAGACCCTTAACCCCAAGTTGCTCCAGAGAGACTGTCCCCTGTAGTTAGGGAATGGAAGTCTCCTTGGATAAAAACCGTCTGCTAAATGCCATAAATGTAAATGATGTATTATTTTTTACACAATTATGCACAATTACGAGCTTTGGGTACTTTGCTTTACACCATAAAAGTGCAAAGATAAAAAAAAAAGTCATTTAACTTAAATAGTAAAAGTCAATATATTATATACATATAACTATGTACATTATATACTCAATTATTTATATAATTATATACATAATTAATTAATTTTATTTCCAGAGTGATTAACAAAAGACAGCAAACACTAATTTAAAAGAGGTTGAGGGGTGGGATTGACTTTTATTTTGTCGGGCGATTGTTTGGGCGTCTCAAGCCACAGTTTTTATTAGGATGTTTTAGCATTGTATGATTATTCATACCTTGATGGCATTTTATACCATGTTGTGTTTTTTGCGTATACATTTCTCGAGCGATTGTTTGAGTGTAGTTCGTCCCAAACCACAGTTTTATACGTTATTACACTACTGAATACATTTTAGACACTATCTATTAACTACCATGAAGGTTGTGTGTATATGAACATATTTTGACATGAATATTTTAGTATTGTATGATTATTTATACCTTTGTTATTTCATCCCCATGTCGGGTATTTTTGTGTATTTTATTTGCTAAAATCTGCTTTTGTTCGTAATAAACACATGCAAATAAATAAATGTGTGTTGGGAAAAGAGACTCTTACGCTGAAGGGTGACTTACTGAGCAGGGTGTAAACAGTCCTGGGCTCTGCTCGGAGAGCTGGATGGAAGATGTCAGCTGTGCCTGACGGAAAGAAGCTGGTTCGCAGCCCGAGCGGACTCCGCATGGTGCCGGAAAACGGAGCATTCACCAGCCCATTTTCTCTGGACGAGCCTCAGTGGGTTCCGGATAAAGAGGTGAGGGCGGCGGTGAAGGAGGCGCGGCAGAGCCTCAGCCCTGCGCTCCGAGTCTGGGCTGCAGCGGCGGTGGAGTCCGGGTCGATGTTTTAGCTACGTTAGCTTAACCAACCAGTCCAAGACTCATCTCAGCTGGCTCAACAATTCGGAAATGCAGGCTGTCTAATTACTTTCTGGCGGGACGCTTTAATATTTTTCAGTATTATTAAAGTTAATCTGTTTGCTAAAATGGCTAAACTAGTTTAATCCGGTCTTCCCAACGGTAAACCTGTCAGAACGCGTGCTACTCTTCTTTATTGCTCACATAAACACTGATATTTAACATCTCTAAACTACCGCTGCTGTCGACTGTCAAGGAGAAAATGCCAAAAATACGCGGAATATATTAAGCTTTTTTTAGTTTAATAACTAATAGATAAACTTTCCTGCGAGATTTCTTAGTCCCCTTCGAGTGTAACTGATGGTACAGTTGACAGACTTTAGGTAGTAACTTAAGGTATTCATTATTTTACTATTTATTTTTTATTTAATTCCCTATGTTTCTTTGTAACTATTAATATAATTTAATACGTTTGGTCAGAATCAGAAAGTATTGATTTTAAATTTTAGTTTAATGTTTTAGTTTTAGTAAACTTCAATGTTATTGTTCCTGGAATAAATTGCTTGTGTTATATATGACTGCACAGAAGCACAGAGCACAAAAATAAAGTCTAAATAAAAAAAAGCTGAATATGATAATACAGTACGCTAATTACGAAAATGCTGGGTACTTTAGATAAGTAAAGTGACATCTATTGTGACCTTGTCACCAGTGAATGAAGTATACGGACTATTTTCAGGGTTGTTTTTGGAGTCTGGAGGGGAAAAAAGCACATTTTAGTGCTTTAATTGCTTTAAACACATCACACTCAACTCACCAGCCCTTCACTAAACCTTACAAAGGCTGTGATCTCTCCAAATGCTGGTGGCCTCAGTCTGACAGAATCCTCTTGCTGTTTCAGTGTCCTAGATGTATGCAGTGTGACGGAAAGTTTGATTTCATCACCAGAAAAGTAAGTAAGGTTTATCTAGATCATCTGAATTCTTCTTTATGTTGATCTTCTTTATCTTTATATATTCTTCTTTTTTCCTGTCATGTCATGCTTTAGTACATTTCTGGTCTTTCCTAAACCGATCCCACCCCACTTTCACCTCAGTGTGGACCGTCACTTCTTATGAAGGCATACAAGACTTGTCCGATTAAATGAGAGCATTTCAGAGCATAGGTTGCCTCAGCTTCTGGTGCTCTGCCGAGAGCCAGAGAGCCAGGCTGGTCCAGTGCCTTCTGATGACTGTCCAGACAGCCTTGTTTATTCATAATTATATGGAGTTTTATCAGTGATATTAAAACGTATGTGAAAGTAGGTGCCTGCTGTTAGTGGGGTTTTGAAGTAAGATGAGAAAGTCGCCTGGTTGTAGAAGACATTTCAAACTATCGCACCATTAAAGGAAGAGGAGTATTTTTCTTCAGAAGAATAGCTTTTAAGCAAGATATCCTTGTATATTTAAAACTGGAGCTACAAGGCTAACATTGCTAATCGACACTAAAGGTCAATAGTTCATCTATTTTATTAAAATGGTGCAGATGTGTCTGTGTTTTAAGACACAGTTTGATTTATTGTAAAGGAAATATTCACTTCTGTATAGCCATGTCAGACACAAGGTGCTAGGGAGGACTGATCTGGGATCAGAATTCTCTGTATTTATTACTGTCATTGCCACATAAACAGTTCTATACCATGGTTTTTGATTGGCTCAGCTTGTTTGATGGTGGATTTTGTCCACTTTTTGGCTAACCTCAGAAATACAAGATGTGTTGGATGTAATTATTGTGGAGACCGATTCCTGGCAATGCCACACCCATCTGTGGCCGGGAGGCCAAACTCACTCTCTCTCAGTGAATTGACAGCTTGGAGTGTTTGTTTCCTTTAGCAGCAGTTCAAAAACATGCCTTACGTTCTCTTAAGTGTGTGCTTACCCTGACAGCCAGTAAGCATTAAATGTAAGTTGCTGGTATCTGGACATGAATAAATTATGGATGGGAAAAAAAAGACACAATTTGTAGTTACCATACCTGTGTATTTTTGTGTTTCAGCACCACTGTCGGCGCTGTGGCCGGTGTTTCTGTGATAAATGCTGCAGTAAGAAGGTAGCCTTGCCCAGGATGTGTTTCGTGGACCCAGTCCGGCAGTGCGGGGAATGCAGCCTGATCTCTCAGAGGGAAGTGGAGTTCTACGATAAACAGCTCAAAGTGCTCACTGCTGGTGAGTTGGACAAAGGACACATACGCAGACATGCAGTGGGAAGGTCCGCTGAGTAGCCATGCAAAAACCTTCTCAGTCTAGGGAGAAATGCCGTAAATGTAATGTAAAGTGGATGAGATGAGAACGTTTTTGCATGAGTGATGACTACTTTCAATGATCATTCTGATAACAGTGTAATACTGACTACTGACTTTTTAAACAGTGGCAGTGAAAACGAATCGCACAACTGATGACTGATGAGTTTCTGATGACTGATGAGCACACAGCAGATATATGTGCCTAATGTGTGTTTGGTGACTCCGGTTTCTGATAAGGACTGTCAAGAAAGTTACATTACATTAATGTTTTGTCCACCAAAATATGGCTCTGCCCACAGATTTTACCATTCATGTTTGAGATTGCACATGAAATATCATTTCCAGAATTCCACTGTGTTAATTATGTTGTGGAATTGGTCTTAGCTTATAATAATAAAATGTTTAATAAATATAAATTTAATAAAAATAAATTAAACATGTTGCTGTTCCTACTTTGAAGTTTGGGGTGCTATATTTTCCTTTCCTGTCCTTCACTGTTTGCAGAGTCATTACTTTTGTGAGGCCACATGATTTGTAGCACAGCTTAGTGTTCACTTCCCATGGAACACACACACACACACACACACACACACACAAACAGTCTGTTATTGAGTAATCCATCAACTAAAGAGCCACTTGACAGTCTTTTAATGTGTTTTAGGTTCTAATTTTGGTGCTACATTGTATTCTTTATAAATATATTTAATATAAATAAAAAAAAAACCTTCACTGCTGTCAATATGATCTGTAGTTCATGTTTAAAATAACTGTGAAATAAAAGTGAAATAACTGACTGTTTGCTGTTAAACCCAGCTGCTTAAAATACATTGTTTTTGTATCGTCACCAAAACAAGTGCTTTTACACAAAACTAGTAGTTTACTTCTTTCATGTTGAAGGTGAGTGTTTTCTCCCAGATTACTTTTCTAGTGAGACACTCTTATCTGGTCAGCCAGTCAGATGGAAGAGTTTATAAACACATATCATACACAGAAACAGAACAAGTCATTTTTATTTCTAAGGGATGAAGAGAGGTTGGAAAATGCTGATTGTAAAAATGGTTTTTGCACATAAACCCACAGAAACGTCATTTGGAACCTAGGAAAAGGCAATTTCATGCTAGTCTTTGATCTTTTATCAAAATGTGTGTGTAAACATGCAGATATTTTTGTCAGTGTAACTTTTAAGTGGCTGTTAAAATCTGAAGAATTTTAGACCTTGTTTTGTAACGATGTGTGTTTAATGCTTTAGGTGGAACATTCCTGGTTACAGCAGGATCCTCAGAGAAATCAGAGACCATGGTGTGCCGTTTGTCAAACAACCACAGGTAGCACACACACACACACACACACACACACACACACACACACACACACACACACACACGCATGTAGATGCATAAGCATAGAAACTGTCATTATAAACTCTGTCCTTCCCTCAGATATCTGTTCCTGGATGGAGAGAGCCATTTTGAAGTAGAATTGTCTCAGATCACTACCATGCAAGTGCTGACCGAGGGATCAACACCTGGAGGTAAGGCCCAGTCTAGCTAAACGTGAAAGTATCATACTGTTGATCTTAACAACCTTTTCTATATCCATTTGGTAGAAATAGACTTATCAGACTTTGTCAATGTACTCAGCAAACAAGGAAACTTATCTTTTATTCATAGTCATGACTTTCTTAATCCTAAGAATGTACCATGGTGATTTTCTTCGTGTGCATGATTTATACTCCATTCTTTAGGGTACCTTCATTATTAATGCTGATATGCCCCATTTGGAGCACCTTCTACTTTTGGATTTTTGAAATATTTTTTGAAAAACTGGGTGGTAGCCATGAGGTGTACTGTGTTATAACAGTATTATTTTTGGTCAGGTCTGTAAATTGACTGCATTTAAGCCTGATGCTTTGTTAAGGATTCTTACTCAGTGTATATTTAAACTGATTTAACTGTTATAGTGTCGTCTTTTTCTTTTTTTTTACAATGTGAAGTTCGCATTAATAGCAAATTCGTACCATAAAACGAGTCAGAAGCTAATTTTAGTGTAGAACTATTTTAGAAGCGCCCTCTTGTGGTATGGGTAAGGAACAGCAAGAGGCTAAATACTATATAAAGAACAACTTTTAGATGAAATTATAATCTATAAATAAAAAAAAAAACCACTGGGCGTCTAGTATTTTGGTGCACAAAATCAGTTGTTTGCTAAGATTAAATAAAATGTATCCATGTCAAGGGCCTGTCCTCAACACAGATAAATGCTTGTAGTATTTGCAGAAAGTAGAGACTATTGAGTAAATTTCATGATACAGTGTCTTTGGAGTGGTAACATCAGGGGTATGTCTTCAGTATCCATTTAGACTAAAATCTCTGTATAATTGTTTTAGTTTAAAAGGTTAAGTTTGGCCCTGGGAAAGTGATTGAAATCTTTAAAATTCTTTTGAGGACCTTTTCTAACAGTGTTACTCAAAATGTTTTTTTCTGTGAACATTATGGATAAGAAGTTCTATAATACTCACCATTCAATAAAGTTAGCTTGTCTGTGCTCACGGCTGAAGAACAAGTCTCATGAATGAAAGTAGTTCTGGCTGTTGCTTAAAATAGACTTTGAACAGTTGCATCATAATGTGTAATGTCTGTTTATATTAGCAATTTAGACAGAGGTACAGAAAGGAATTCTGTCTTGGGTAAATCTCTTAGACTTACTAATTCTGCTACAGATAAGGGTCCTCTTACAATTAGCAAAGTACATTTGTTTACCATGATAAACTTCTAGATAAACTTCATTGTTAGGCAAAATAAGAAGTGATTGAATTATAGGGGCTCCAACGAAGATTTGTACTTAATAACAGTACAGGAGTCTTTGAGCTACGCCACAGATCCGTTACTACGACAGTGATGTAACATGAAGTCAAAACATGCCCCAAACACCCAGAAGTGTCACTTTTCTGTCCTAAGGCCTCGTCCACACGGACGTCTGAACCAGGCGTTTTTCTGGCGTTCGTGACTCCAGGTGAGCGTCTATTGAACGCTACCCGTTTTTCTGCTCATTGACGCAAATGAAAGCGTCCACACGGCGTTCAGCCCCGGCGTTCGGCCGCTGCGCGTTCGGATGGCGTCAAATAAACGCTGCATGCAACGTTTTCTTGCCGTCAAAATTCCAACGAATGTGAGGAAAAGGCTGCCGTTAAACGGCGTCAGACGCCAGTCGAACGCCTTGCTGACGTCGATCAAGCGTCGCTACCAAATACCACAAAAACTAGTTGCTACAAAACACATAAAAAACTGCCGCACGCAACCAAACTAGTTCGCCCATGTAGTCTGGAAGCATGACACCAGCTATGTAGGGAGTGAGCGTTGCAAACTCGAAACATGTGTCGAGACCCCTGTAACCTGAGGACCCTCTGTACTGATATTCAGCCCCAACTTTCATTTCACAATACATGCCTGACAACACTCATTTTTTGAAGTGATGGGTCTCTTTAGGTCGGTCATATTTGAAGATGGAAACAGAACTGCACTTTCAGTTAATATTCCACCTTCTTACAGCCGTCTGTATGAGCGTGTATTGATCTACACAGGCCAGTTTTCTGCTGCTAGGCCTTTCTGGTAGGAATAATTGGGTCGAGTTTGTGCTTGAAGAGCTATACATCGGCAGAGCATTTCGAGTTAAAAGACTCTGAAAGCTCTTTGGGCTCTCCTGTCGATCGTTCCTGGACTGTGGTGGCTTCCTGCAGCCATTATTGATCTACAGAGAGTTGTTCCTCCCTGTGTAAAAGGAGTGTGATGACTCAGTCGGACACTGCTGATTCTGATACTTTTGCTGCTTTTTGTTGACACTGATTGTTATCTGTTGAGAATTTACTCCAGAGATAGCTAATAAAACACTTTTACAAACATTTAAGTCTTGTCCAGGTCTTAGAAGCCTCCCAAGGACTCTTATTGGTGTACATGCCTGAGCTGGGAATCAAACCCTTTCTTCTTCTTGGAGGGCAGTGGTGATAACCTGCTATTCTACACCTGCTGTACTCAATGTCGCCTGATCTAATTGCTTGATTTTGCTATCAATGTTACTAATTTTGTGCTTGCAGCTTGTGGTGACTGCTGGTTGCCTTTGCAGGAAAGAAGCAATGTATGGAGTAATTCCTCTTTAGGTTATGTTTTAAACGAATGCTTCTTGCCCTTTTTTAAACTCTTTGTTTTATTTGGCCTGCTTGATCCCTTTGTGTCTTTTTCTGGGCCCAGAGAAAGATATTCATACTTACACCACTCTGCTGGACAGTCAATATATATCTGAAGGTTAGCACCTCTCTCTTTCTCTCTCTCACCTTAAAGACCCCTTGCTTTTAAATGGGTTTGCCTTTCTCCCATTTTGTTTTATAATAAGACTGGTAAACATTTCAAATAGAGTATTGAAAAATTTTGATAGACCTAATTTGGGGAAAAAAGGCTTCCGTGTTAAAAGCTGGACATCTGTGCTTTGTGAATTGCTCCCTTTTTGTTTGACGGTCTGTACATCTTTGCATGTGCATTAAAAGAACACTTCAGTTTGTCAGCTTAGTCTCTGTTTGCTACATCTGTAGCATGTGGTCGATTGCCATTGAAAGAGATTTCCCTGCACTGAGAAAAGCACAGAAAAACCTTTTATAGTACACTCTTATAGCAAAAGCCACTGGGCATCTACTAATTCCTTCTGATTATAAATATATTGCACAGGAGGTTTTTCTTTTCTTTTCTGGGGATATGCTGGTAATATTCCTTAAATACTGTTTACCTCTGAATGCACATCGCCATCCATTATACTGAGCAGTAATGCTTCTGGTGTGCTGTTATTAATAATTCAGTAGCATATGATTGTCCCATGAACTGCTGATGTTTCATTCTATTCTTTCTAATGTTTCATTTCATTCCAGATGTGTAGGAATTTTCTATTATTAGTGTGGTTCAGCCTTTGGTTGCACTTAGGTGAAGTGTCACACTTGACCTTTGACTTCTTATGCAGGTGGTATGTCCCGGGCCACTGGTATGTTGCTGCAGTACAAGCCCCTCTGCTCTCAGGAACCCCAGCAACTTCGCATGGAGACTGCTGACGACAAGAAGATCGCCTCGGCCTGGCTTGCGGCCATGCACAAGGTACAGAAGTGTTATATACAGTAAAACCCAGCTTATCGCACAAGAACCCCTGCGTATAGTAGAAAAATGCAATGTTGTGGTTCATAAAAATTATTAGTATTAGTATAATATTAGTATAAACCCTAAATATGCCCCAAATAAGCTCACAAAACACTTTGATTTCATTTGAAACTCAACTCTTAAAGGTAAACCTGTATTTGTACTGTACAGTTTACACTGAATTTCCGCAGTGCTATAATGTAAAATACAGACATTACTCCTGTATAGATTGTACTGTACGAAAAACGGAACACTCGAGACGCACCACGGGGGAAATTCATGACTGCAGCTGCGTCAAAGGGCAGCAGCCAATCAGCAGCAAAGAGAAATAAATAGCGTTCTTGGATTGGCTACTTTCAAACCTCCCTCCTCTGAATACAGTGGTACACTTTCTTTGTGTTTCTCTCCATAGTACCAAGAAATGTGTAGTTATATTTTATATGGGTTAGGGTTAGCTAAAATTTACATTAATATTTGTTACAAAATTAGTAAATTATAAAGCATTTAACTTAGCAAATGGTATAAACGGCATGCAATATTAATTTGGCCCTACTTGCAGCACGAGTTTTAGTTTTGGAAAATGGGCGAGAGCAGAGAGTGCATGAAGGAGCAACTTGTTAAAAAGAGTGATCAATGAACATTTATCACGTGACAAAAACGAGTCGAGACGCAGCATAAATGCTGGTTATGTGATAATGATAACCATTGTAAAATATATAATGTAATATTGTTGACGAATAAGAACGAGACTAAATGTGGTTTACAAAATTAAAACTAAGCTAAAATGTCTCTTCGTCTCTTGACTAAAACGAGAAGAGACATCATTTGCTGTACGATAGGGAGGGGAGAAAAAAAAGTATTGGGACGCTCGACCTTGGTGGAAAACAGCATTACGTCCCAATACTTTTTCAATCAAGAGGCTGTGAATCTAGAGTGGACAAAAGTATTGGGACAGGGGGCCATTAAAATGCTAGGTAGAGAGAAATGAAACACAGTCACACCCACACACAGCATTTTGGTAAGCAGCCTTTCCCATATCCATACAAAATAAAAGCTCATCCTAAATTGTTCTGATTTGGTTGTGTAGAATATATTTGTTCAGTAATAAAAAAATAGATTAAGAGAAGGTCAGCAAAGCCTTTGCTATGGACATGGGTTACCCTTTCAAAAACAGTTACAATTAAATTTACAGATCAAATTATATACCGCAATATATAATGTCTACCGTCTCTAGATCAATTTATATTGTAATATGAATTTTATGCCCAACCCTAAAAAAAATTTAAAATTATATATATATATATATATAAATAAAAGCATACGTAATTTGAGTAACTTCGTACTGGATCTCTAATTACCACAACTAAAGTGAGGAAAACCTTAAAAAGAAAAACGATTACCTTTTAAAATAGTGTTTCTGCCAGTCCACAGAGCCTCGCTTCTGCACCAATCAAAATTCAGTCAGATCAAGTCTGATCTCAGAGCTTCTGTCATTGCATGCCCCGCCCCCAATCCCGCAACTTCACGATCGGCCTGCTGAGAGACCCGTCTGCCAAATGCGGGTCCCTGCAGCCCAAAGCCTGGTCCACAGGACAAATAAGTTTGAGTTGTAATGATTCCAGTGCCAACAATCAGGTGGAAAATGTTTCATTTTGGTTCGTACCAATTCATACATGTAGGTACTTATTAGAGAACTTGAGCAAAAAAAATGGTCAACCCCTGTCTGGAGTGTCCTCAGTTGCTTGGTAGTTATGCGTACATTGTGTACGTCAAAAAAATTATTTATTTAAAAAAAAAAAGCCTTTTCTGTTTAATTCTGATATTTATAATGTTATTTATATTAATTTTGTTTTATTATAATGTGGTGTTCTATCATTTCTTAGAGGTGTTTTCCACTTAACCATAACTGACCATTTTTTAACTTCTGTGCCAAACTTGCAAGGTTTCCATACAATAATGTCTGAGTGTTAAGTGTCATTATTGCAGTCATTATGATGTATTTTCGTCCTCCTAATCTTTATTTGCTGATTTTATTTCATCTTCAGGCAGCCAAGTTGCTGTATGAGTCAAGGGACCAGTAAAATAACCAACCTGAAGAGTTGAGCTAGAGAAAAAGAGAAGAGAGAGAGCGACAACTTATGTGTGAATTTTATGTTATCAAGTCTCACATGTATTCCGAGATGCCTACATGCTTTCTGCCCCCTGTTCAGATGGACTGTCCTGGTCACATAACCATCTTTCCAAAAGGGAGGGCCAAGTTAACCACAACCTAGTGCAATACATAGTAAAAAATACACATATAAACGCATACAATTACATACAGACACATGCAAAAGTTTGCATACCCCAGTTATTACATATTTTGTTGATTTTTCTAAGTGGAAGTGCACATCTTCCACAGAGGACAGATTTTAAAATAAAATTGCTGTTTATTTGCTGAATTTAACACAAAATAACACAAATGGAAAAAGTTGCATGTTCAAAAATGGACACATTTAAACGTATGCTTTACTTATGCTATACATATCAAATATGATAAGTATAGCAAATAAATAGAAACATATGCCTTTCTCACTTTTTTCATTTTGACCAGAGGTATGCAAAGTTTTGCTATATACAGTATATATATATATCTATATATATAATGCACACATTCTACAAATATGTTTAAATGTAGTCTGACACTTTCTTAAACCAAAAAAATCTGTCAGATATTCCTATTTTAACACAAAATATTGTGTATCTACTTTTTACTGCCAGTATATTCACTTTTTTGTAACTCTTTGTACTTTTTTGACCCCTTACACTACAATGAGCAGCTGTGGCTTTTGTCAGATAAGTTGCGTAAGTTTGGAAAAATCTTCCTCTTTTTAAGTGACCGATTCAACCAAGTATCCATTTCTTTCTTCCTATACAGACTTCAGTGCAACACTAAAGTTACAATGCCTGTGGATAGGGACGGCACTTTAAAAGGATCTGTGTTTTGCTATTGATGAGCTCCTCGGCTGTTATCTTAGCTCATCATGCTCAAACCCTCTTCTAGTCCACTGCAAGAAACACATAGTGTCACAACGTGTGGGTGTGTGCTATTTCAGATTAGATTTTGCCGCAGGATTAGATCTGATTTATTCTTTTTTTCCATTGGATGTCCAGTCCCTTCTTTTCTGCTGATACTGAACCTCGTATCAGATTGGTTCCGTCTCTGTAATACACGTGCGTTCAAAAGTTTGGAATCACTATTTTGAATGATCAGACAAGCACATAAAATGATCCTAGTCTTAATTTTAGTCAACATGTCAAGGAAAGTTTGATGTGTTCAGAAAGATTATAACCACAGTGGTTTCCACAGTGACTGATAATGCTGCATAGCACTAAGAATCAAAGAATTTCAGTGTTTTTTCCAGTGGTTGAGATTCAAAGTGACTCAAGGTGGTTTATGTTTGTGAGATTAAGGCCTCGTCCACACGGACGTTCGAAATGAACGCGCTCTGAACTCCAGAGGCGTTTTTGTGGAGTTTGGTAGCGACGCTTGATCGACGTCAACAAGGCGTTCGACTGGAGACTGACGCCGTTTAACGCCAGTCTGACGCCCAATCTGTAGTTTCGTTATTATTTTGACGCCAAGAAAACGTTGCATGCAGCGTTTATTTGCCGCCATCCGAACGCGCAGCGGCCGAACGCGGGGCTGAACGCCGTGTGGACGCTTTGATTCGCTTCAATGAGCAGAAAAACGGGTGGCGTTCAATAGACGCTCACCTGGAGTCACGAACACCAGAAAAACGCCTGGTTCAGACGTCCGTGTGGACGAGGACTTAGTGGAACTAGGGGTCATGATGCTGGAGTTTAAATGTCATGCTGATGATGGTGAAATAGTAAAAACACCTGCATGTATCCCTCCACCCTGAATTTATTAGAAAGAAAAATACATGTTTGGCCAAACTCATCTCAGCCATCAGGTGGTGTGTTCATACACTTTCATGGAATAGCTTTGTGTGAGGGATCGCAAACGTTTAGACGTCTGGTTCCCACAAAGCGGCCCATTTCACATCAAACCACTCTGAATGACTGTTTCCATCTAAGATTTTCCTTAAGATGGAATTAGGTGGAAGTTATAATAACAATATCTTCAAATTTCAAAAGGGGATCAAATCTCAAGACAAAATAAATATAAACAATTGTAATATTCGTTTATCAATTTCATCATTCGCAGGAATTTTGAAATATTGAATAAAAATACTAAAAATACATAATACTTTAAAAAATACAAAATACTTTAAATCCAAACTGTATAATATATAGTAAGATACAGTAATGTATATTTATATAGTAAAATGTTCCCAGTGGCTACTGATCCCAAACTTTTGAATGGCAGTGTGTATGAAATGAGAGGCGAATGAAGAATCTCCATTCTGATCTCGACTGATTTCAGTTCAGCATTAGGTTGTTTCTGTTGGACTTGCTGGACTTGGGAGCACTTTTTTTTTAGCACTTTTTATGGGTGGGTCATAGTTAGCAAACTAACTCAAGAAACCAGTTAGTTTTAGTTTTTCTAAAACACACACTTTGGCTGTGTTTAGCTGACAGAACAGTTTTCAGGACGTTGCTCGTGCTGCATTGTGAAATTTCCACACAAGCCTTTTTTGTGAAGCTACGGTCAGTATTTCAGAGGAAACTCTGAGTCAATCCCATTTTCTTCCCCAAAAGAAACTGTCCTCCATTTTTTGTAACTTAATTTGTAAATGTATGTGCATGTTTTTTGTTTCTTTTCTCTTCTAAAGCTGATTAAATCAGTTGTTTGTAACCTGGATACTTGTGTTGTTTTTTCTCTGAACATTTTCTCTCAGGTTTTATGCAACAGACCAACATTCAGTGCTTCATATTGAAATAAACCAGAGTGTGATTTTTCCATCACTGCCCTTTCAGTGTGTTCCCTGTTCGATCAAGAAGAAACTTTTTTTGATACCTCAAAGAAAAATATCTGGAAGTCTGCTTAATGTTATTTTCCTCCACTTCCTCCAAGATTTGTGTGGGTTTATGTTCCAAATACACAGTAAAAATTCTTACATGACCATTTTTTTCAAACTCTTATCACAGAAACTGGCTGTTTTTGTCACTGCCCTTTTAAGACCAGTATGTAAAAGACTTCTCTTCAGGTTGGATTCCTTGTATTGTGCCTCATTCAAACACATTCTGTACTAAAACACTTCCGACTTCAGTTTGAATGGGGAGTTTGAACTGCTCTTGGTTGAACTGTTGTTGCTACTTTGTTGCCACTTGTTGACCTGATCAACTGGACGCTCCATGGTACCCGTATCATAGATATGTAACATATTTAATAAAAAACTACTTTAAAGCATAATTTTAAAGGAAATGACAAAACATCAAAATTAGAGAAATGAACTTCAAAGAAAGAACTTTAAAGAAAACTAATCTCTGGTTCTCTCTCAAACAAAATGCCAATAATGAGCTTTGATGTACTTCTAGTAGTGTTTCACCATCCAGCTGGTCTCAGTGTGAGAGGAGAGTCGATTACAGCAGTGGATTTTAAATAAGGTGTGATTCAGCTGATCACTGATCAGTCCCTCATAAAGCAGAATGAGGTGTTTGTGGAGGAGTTTAACAGAACATTCTCAAAGAGATGCTGGTTCAGAAGTAAACTGCAGTTGAGAATGGAAGTAAAGCGTCTTTCAGATGCCATTAATGGAAATGAACGGAAATTGTACAGAAGTGTGTCCCATGTGGAGGATGTGGGGGGGCTACATTTTGTCATACATCTATAATATTTCATATGAAAAATGACAGTGAAAGTAAAGTGAAGGATATGAAATGTGAATCTTACAGGATATCCAGGATCATGGTGGCTGAGAGATGTCGCTGGATGGCTTTTACCAGCGAGCTGATTGGCTCTTTTTTGCTGAAGGGCAGGACCTTCTCCGCCAACGGACACAGCCCCATTCATGTGTGTGACCCTACTCCAACTCCTCCCCACAGTGAGGCTTCTTTAATAATCACTTTAGCCTCTAGGTGGCGCACAGTATACACAACATGAACACACAGATCCACACAGATCCACAGAGAAGTGAAACCGTGCCTCCAGGCCCAGAAGAACAGAACAGGTCAGAACACACGACCACAAGTGCAGACAGGGCAGAAGAGGGTGCAGGAAAAACACAAGAACAACAAACCATTCATCACAAAACCCAAGCCTTTGTAAGATTTCAAATGCTTTTGAACAAAAAAGAGGCCTTTAAAATATTGCAAATATAAAAACACTTCATGGCGGCAGAAAATGCTGTAAATCAGACTGTGTTCCTGTAAACTCAACATTAAATGGTTGTTTAACTGTTTTAAGGTCCAGTGGACTATCCAGTCACAGCGGACCCAACATATCTGCACATCAGCAGATACAATATTGCTTGTAAAATTAATAAAAATAAATAATTTTACACACACACATACAAATAGCATCAAAGTGGAAGGCAGACATGTTTCACCGGTTACATAATTCTGCAGCCCAGCATTAATATAAATGTTTATTATTTTATCCCTTTTTTTGTTTGATAAATCTTCATGAGCAGAACCTATTTTAATTTTATTAAACAACAAATAAAGTTTATTTTCTTGAAAGCTAGTCCATATAGTAATAAGATTTTAATGTTGTTTAAAATATATTATTGTAATGAGAACATATTAAACAAACAAATACACACCTACATACTTTCATCCATATATAAATCCTGAAAATGCATTTAGATCGTTTAGTCAGAATCATCTTCCATCGTCTTCCTGGAAGAGTCATTTAGAAATTCTGTACTGAAGCAGAATTCTATAAACAGACCCCACAGGAGATCAGATTTGCATGGTTTCTGCTCAAGCTGGTTGTTGTGCACCAGGACTGGTCAAGCTTGACTGGCCACCTCACCTCCTGTTTGCATGAAGCGTTCTGTCTCTCTTTATAAGGAGCCACTGGGGGGGGGGGGGGGGGGGTTGAGTCTTGCGCTGAAAAGACATTAAAGACATTAAAGATTCATCTCTCCTTTAAAGAGGATCATCATGTCCACTGACGCCGCTCCTCTCGTCCTGCTCCTTCTCTTCACTCTCGGGTAAATTCATTCGATATCTTCTACAACTGCTGGACATCTAACAAATACAACCACGCCTGTCTGTTTGTCTCTAAAAACACTGAATGTTTACATTCTTTTTGCTCATTGTTCTTTTCTGACAGGTTTGAAGGCTCTTGTTCTTACGCAGGAGAAATCGATGTCTTCAAAACTGAGTGAAAATGTTAAGATCTCCTGTAGGACAGATGCTTCTAGAGACTGGGTATTAACATGGTACCAGCAGAAACCTGGTGAAGCTCCAGAGTTTTTGCTTGTGGACGGCACAAGAGCCAGTGGACTGCCCAGTCGATTCACTTACAGCGGATCAGGAAACCAAGAATATCTGCATATTAACGCCGTTCAGGCCGAAGATGAGGCAGTTTATTACTGCGCTTGTCATGGCTGTGATGACTCCGACACAGTGCTACAGTTCAATGAGCCCCTCGTACAAAAACCCCAACAAGAACTAAAGCACTTAAATAAGCCTCAAACGCTCCCAACTCTGCCCAGTGACCCTCCCTCAGTTCAGTATGGGGTTACTCATCACTGCAAGACCAGCTCCTGACCCTGCTGGGGTCATTTTGTCCCGTTTGTACGAGTTTGGTTCTGCACTCGTGGTCACTGAGGTGTTCAGTGTGAGCAGAAGCTGTGTGTTCCAGCCCTGAGGTTTTTGTACTGAGCTCCATCACTGTGATACGCTACCTTTTTTGGTGGAGGCACTGAAGTCACTTTGGGTAAGTGTTAATTCCAGCTAAAAACTATGTAGAACTTTTCACCTCATCTGCAGCCTCTCCTCAAAAATTCACATAGAAGTATATTTTATTACTATTTGCAGGAAAATTATTATTATTATTAAAAGTTCAACGACTTTGAATTTGTAATTTTATTGAACTTGTTCAAAATTTTCAATAATAAAAAAAGAAACTTTTGTATTGTGGGATGACCAACAAGAATTGTCCAAAAGAACACTGAAAAAATATTTTAAAACGTTGTACACATTTGTCCAATAATATGTTAAAATGGTCTTCCCCCGTAAAGTTTCCATTTTTTTGTGATAAAGTTTCCATTATTTTCATCTTGACAGGAATAGGCTGCACTTTATTATTGTTTTTTCTTCTCAAGAAACGTGAGGAAAGTAATCTACGCAGCTCTTCGTTTGAGTTTCGTTTTTCACGTTTAGTTCTTCTTCTTATTTCAGTTCAGTTCTGGTAACAGCACTTTCTCTTCTACAGATATCTCACAATCAAACTGTATCATTTTATTTTAGGCTAAAATCAGCCTGAAAGAAAATAATCAAATAAAAAAATGTCATCAGTCCAAACACAATAGAGAAGTTTCATTGTTGGACAAAACCTAGTTCATGCCGTATAGCGTCACACCAAGACAATGTTCAGCGATTGTTATTTGTTACAAATGCTGATATTAGATACAGAAATAACAAAAAGTATTACAATAATGGTATTTTTTAATAAAAATTATTCTGACTATTTTGTTTTCTTTTTATACTTTTCTTTCTAGATCGTCCTGCATCTCCTCCATCTCTGCTCCTCCTTGCCCCCCCCCCCCAGTCTCCGCCCTCGGGCTCTGAGCTCAGTGTGGTGTGTCTGGCTCAGGGTTTCCGCCCTGACGACGCCACTCTGTCCTGGGCTGAGGATGGGACCACCGTGACGGGTCCCGAGGTCAACATGGGCCTGTCCCAGCGCCAGTCTGACGGCACCTTTATCCGGAGCAGCATCCTGAAACTCAGCCCAGAACGCTGGAGCTCTGGACGCACCTACACCTGCCACCTGAGCCATCCCGCCCTGAGCAGCCCACTGAGAGAGAGTGTCATGTGGGCCATCAAGAGCAAAGACAGAGTAAATCCATTAAAAAACTGTAATTAAACCTTACAGTCTGTCTGCTTTGTCTACGGTTAATATTCATCATGTCCACTAGAGGCAGCGTTGCTTATTTCATCTATAACCAGACTGTACTGTGTCCTTTGTTTTCCTCAATAAAATAATGATCAGTGACGTTAATTTTTGCAATGACTGATGCAACATGACCTGTGTTCTTTATAGTCAAATTCATAATAATAATATACAAAAACCTAATACTTAATTTCATGTCATAAGTGCATTCACATTAAAAAAAGAGCTCCAGGGCTCTGCTTTATAATTATCTGGGCATTTTGATCCACATTTACTGTTTATTTGCTTAATTTAACAAATAAAAATAAATAATAAATTTTAAATGAAACGTGTATGAAAACTGGCTAAAAATAAATATCATATAAATGTGTGGCACCTTTCGAGGATGTTTGACATGTTTATGAATTAATTTCTATCACATTCTACATACATCTCTGTACAAACAAATATAAACCGTAATGTGTCTTGCATGGTGCCTAGGAGAAAATAAATGCCAGTTTGAGCAGAAAATAACAGCAAAATAAATAAATAAAATAAACAAAAGCAATGTTAATGCATTTTTTTTTATTGGAGATGTATTTTACGCAGTCGGAAAACAATATAAGGCACTCACTGATGAAAAAATATATATACTGTATTTTTAGTGTGTAGTATTGTTTATATCACTAAGCTCCAATAAAGTAAAATAAAGAAAACTGTGTGTATCTTATAGAGCAAAACCTTTTGGTTGCAACACGTCTTGGTACATCCAACATCTAGCAGCATAAAATGCGAAGGATTATTGAAGGCACTATTCTTTTCTTTCTGATGCACTTGACATGGAACTGAGCAGATGTAGTTACTTACATTCATAGAATTAATAGAATAATTAATTCCTAACACTAACACTCTTGACTCAGTGGTAGTGCGAAGACTTTACTTAGCTGTCCTGAATTTGTCTGTAATTTCCGTTCTGTGTATCTAACTTTACATTTTGAGCCTCATGAGATTAGATTTACATGCGGTTTCAGTTTCATGTGTGCCTCTCCCCTCACTTCCCTCACTTCCCTCCATACTTCAGCGCTCCTGTTACAGCTGTTGCGAAGCTAAACGTTGTTGTACACCAAGCCTCAAATTAGCTGTTTGTTAAGATCAGCCACATTCCTGTAACTGCTAACGATGACAAATGAATGTCCTTGATTTCACGCATCCCCTTCCTTTCTCTCCACACCCTTCTCCTTTTCATTGCACTCTTTTCTTCATCTCTCTCTCTCTCCATATGCCTCCACCTCCAGCCATCCGGCGAGTGGTTATTGAGTTTGCTCTACATGCCAACGGGGGTGAAGGAGCTGATTACGGAGTGTGCGGCAGAAATGAGCGGGTCCACCCCCGCCCGCGTTAATTAGCTGGATGCAATAAAGCGAGGTGGGATATTGGGCTGGTTATAATGGAGTAATGGAGAGTTTGCTTTGCTTTCTGAGAGGAAATGCCCTCCCTGGAACAGAGAATGACAAGGGAGCGCCCAATTACGTTGCAGTATGAGCCTCAAGCAGCATTATCTAATATTGCCATATTACTGACTGTCATGTACATATGAAACATTCAATATGCTAAGAAGGTCAGCTGACAGAGAATGATGATGGCCTTCTGAATAACACCTATAACCCAATAATAACAATATCCTACCATAAAGATCGCATCAGTGGCAAATACATTCCGAAAACCTATTCCTAAAATCCATCAGTTCAAATCATACAGTGCCCATCATTTGTGAATACTTCCAAACACATTTATTAAATGAACATGTTCTTTCTTCGCACTACAGTCACAGTTTAAAGCTATTTGCTCTATAGGCCTTACAATTTTCTACCATGGAAAGCCCACCCATTATATTCCCCTGTTGGCACTCATTCCAAACTTATAGGCGGGATGTTTAGGAGAGAGCTCTGCACTAATTTGTTTAATGTGGTTAGATCGGTGTAAGTAGAATGTGCTTTTGGACCACTTTACACATTCCCATAATAAAATAACTTTTTCATCATATGTCAAGTAGGTTTGTCATTTCTACCGTATTCACACAATACACAGGGAAATGAAACTTGCCTTGGTGCAACACGAGAGTGCAGACAGGGCAAGAGCTAGAAAAAGAACACAAGAGCATCAAAACAACTAGACAAGACAGCCTTCAGTGCAATAGACAACAGCCACAGTGAGGATAAATACAATGTTTTGATGGTAAAAACTGAATTCTAGCAGCAGAGAGCAAAGATGCAGACGTTACAAGTAAAAAAAAAATTGCAGAACAGCAATAAATATGATCGTCTAATTGCAGCAGCAGCTTGACAGGGAATGTGCAGAAAAAAAACAGAGGAGTATTTTAACAGGTAATTCAAATCTGAGTGGTTCATGTTCCGTAGGGTGAGGGAGGGGGGATGTTGGTGGTGTGTGTGTGTGTGTGTGTGTGTGTGGTGGTGGTGGTGGTGGTGGGCCTGAGGGAACAAACCCCATTCTGTTACTGTAGGCCCATATGCTAGAGAACCCTTTTCCAGATGGGAGGAGGGAAAAGAGAGTGTGAGGGGTGAGAGGGTCGTCCACAACACCGGTGATTTACCGGTGAAGATGCTGTCTGTAGTATAAATGTCTGTGACAAAGGGGACAGATGTCCTCAAAATCCTCTGTAGGGTTTTGCAATCCGAAATGTTACAGTTGTTGTTGTCCCTGCACCAGTCCATCAGCAAACCCCCCACAGGTGTGTCATCGCGAACTTGATGATGCGGTCGTGGGTCAGCAGGTGATTTTAATGTGTGATTTGTAATAATATAGCATTTCATTTACAGTTTTTCAAACAGAATGTATTATTATTGTATTTATGTATTATTTTATCCACCTTCTTTTTGGCAACAGTGAGAGCTAGCCAATCAAAAGTGCAGCCTCCACATGGTGGGGTTTAGCTGCATGTAGTGTTACAACTAATCGTACCAAATGAAAGCATAGAAAGTCGAGCCGAGCAGAACTCATCCAGGTGAATCACCCGGATCCATTAAATAACTCACGAATCACGAATCTGAGGTCTCCATTAAACCGGATCCGAGTCCTAACATCATCGTGTCAAAGTTATAAACCCCGCCACATTATACATCTAATAATCACTACAACATAAATTACTACAATAAAAGTTGCATAACTTACAGTTAATCCACCTAGTGGTCTTCTCGCCTGCAGCTGATCCTGAATCGGGTTAGCGCTCCTTAACTTCCTCCGGATCCGAACCGCTCAGAGACGAGTGTAGACCGAGTCATGAGTGAATCCGCCATCCTCCACTAAACATGCAGCCAAATCTGAATCGAGCAGGTTTAATTTAACGCTACCCGAAACACTAGTACATGATAGATTACACGAGTTAACTTCCTTTCTAACAGAAAATATTAATCAATCGACTCATAGCTAGTACTAGCCTTTTTGTTCCAACTGTTTTATATGTGTTTTGTAATATTTTTTAAATAAACCTTTGTCAGTGAGGTAACCTCGTCTTGATACTTTTATTTGAATTTTAATTGATTAATTGTCATGCATGACACTTTACTATCTTTTGAAAAACGATTCAAAAAATTCAGCTGCTGTCAGTTTGGCAATAGTGACTCGCAGATTCGGATCAGTTTACTGAGGGACTCAGAGGGAGCCGAATCCGAAAAAGGATCCGAGTATCCCAGCTCTAATAGAAAGAGATTCTCCCAGATTAATTCAGTCAGTTTAGATACACCTAAAGATATGACCTGGGCTTTCTTGTGGTCACAGATACATTCGCCTCTTCCTCTAACCGTGTTTACTTTGCTGAATGTAATTTTTGTGCATTTAGGCTGGAAAGCTTATACACTGAACATTTAAGTCATTAAGCAAAACTCAACATGTGCTTTGCACAAAAACTTAAATTCACTCAAAGGTATGATTGTCCTCATGCCTGTACATGCATCAGTGAGCTGTTATAACAGAAATGCACAGTAGAGGAGTGTCAAGCTCCATGGAAGGTATGCTGGTCACAGACTGAATCAGATGCAACTCAGCACCAACCTCAAGAATATAGATGCGAGAAATTCACCACAAGAAAGGAAGTCTGTCAGAGATTACAGAAAAAAATGCAATTATCGTGCAAGTGCTCTGTTGTTTTTAAGTGGCTTCAAACAAACTTTAGCCTTTGAAAGCTACTGCTGTCATCGGCAACAAATATATGGTGTGATTTGGCATCTTACAGTGACATTAAGTCAAAAATTAGAATACAGTACCACATGTTTATAATTACATAGAGAAGAGGATATTAAGTTATTATATACAGTATATACACTCACCTAAAGGATTATTAGGAACACCATACTAATATGGTGTTTGACCCCCTTTCGCCTTCAGAACTGCCTT
>JBBJLR010000153.1:21038051-21051687 GCA_037577145.1 Brachypetersius gabonensis
AGAATGCTAACATTTCACATTTTGATTTTCTTGCAGAAATGCATCTTCTAGTCATTATTACTATTGTTACTTTTATTCTTAGCACATTGTGTTTCAGTGGTTGAATTTTTATATTTTAAAACCTCTGTAAAATAGAATTTGATTTTGTTAAAATGACAGAGGTACATTAATTATAACACTTAAAATGTGTTTTTCCTCAGCCAGGAGCTGTTTTACCAGATTTTGATATATGATTTTGGTAATTTTGGTGTCCTGCGACTATCGGTAAGTAATTTTTTTTTGTTATCCCTTTGCAATTGAAATAACCTGTTGTGTCATCATTTTCCAATAGGGGTTCACAATATACCACAGCATATAAGTAATATGCCGATGAATGACGAGTTTGAATTATTATTATTATTACCCACCAAATATTGGAATTACAAGCTCCATGCAATCACTGGTGGACATTTCCACTGTTCATCAATTTGAGGCATTTACATATTTATTAGTTTTTTTATTTCAAAACTTTTAAACGACTGCATCAGCCCAGATTTGTGACTGGTCAAAGCTTTCGTACTTATTAAGAGTACTAAAAGCCTTAGTTCACTAAGGGTAAATGTGAATGAAAAAGGGAAGAATGTAAGTTCACTGCAGTTTTTAGGGCTACTTTTGTACTCTTACTGAAAAAAAAAACTGTACCGGACTCATTATTTCACAGAAATAACAATGTTTAAGTATTTTTTTTTTATTGTGCAGTGGACAGGAATTTCTTATATTGCTGTAGTTTATTAATTTCCAGTGATTTATGTACTGGTTTGTTATTGCAGAGCCCAGCCCCTCTCTATGAGTTAGCAATGCTGGCATTGGACTCAGAGGAGAGTGGCTGGACAGAGGATGACGGGCCTAAGGAAGGACTTGCTCAATACATTGCAGATTTCTTAAAGAAGAAAGCAGAAATGTTGGAAGATTATTTCTCAGTTGAGATTGACGAGGTCAGTCAATTTTGCTGTAGTAAAGAAAGTAAGTCTTATTAGAGTAGCTAAATCTGTTCATAATCTCACAGGTGTTGGTCTGAATACAATAACCTTTGAAAAATTAAGGCATCTCAAGTCAGCACAGCTACTTTTTAGTTGTAGTTCAGTGTAAAACATTCTTGTTTCACTTTACTAGCTCAGACTTAAAACATGTAAATGTAAATACAAAAAAACAAAACTAATTGAAATAGCATGATTTGTTTGCTTCATGCCAAAACTATTACTTTTCCTTTTGTGATTAGCAAATCTAAAGGCTCATAAAATTGCAAGTTGGGGTACTGTACTACTTAAGGGTGCATTTAGGGGATGCTCTTATCCAGAGTGACAATCATTAGTAACAGGGACCGTTCCTCTGGAGCAACTAAGGGTTAAGTGTCTTGCTGAAGGACACAATGGTAGAAAGTGGGGTTCAAACCTGTGATCGGGTTACTACTACTACTACTACTACTACTACTACTACTACTACTACTACTACTACTACTAAAACCTTCTCCTGACATTTTTAAAATATCGCAATGAAAACAACATTAATAGTAAAATTACCATTGTTATACCCATGTGCAGCTATGTGGGTTGGGTATTAATTGTGTGTTTGTTTACTATGTGAAAGTAAATCCATCTGATATTGATTATTACTTCTTTTTGCAATCACACCATGATTTTTCAAACAGATTGCACCTTTGGGCCGCCTTTTTGTTTCTTGAAAAAATGCCTTACCATGAAATACCTGCCACTCATTTGTATCAGTTATTAATCTAATCTGTGTAAGAGCAGGAAAGTACATAACTGCAGTTTAGGTGGACCTCCAGGACTGGGCCTGTAAAAAAAACAACTGTCTACTTTGTCATGCTTTCATTGATGGTCTTACCACTAGGTGGTACTAAGACGCATAAGGAAATTCCTGCTATTTAAAATTTGAGAAAAAAAAATTGTAATTGAGAAACTAGTTTATAACTAATCTGTAACTGCACTTTAAGTAATCTCTCCACGTCTCTTTTAGGAGGGGAACCTGACAGCTCTTCCACTTTTGCTTGATAACTACACTCCAGCTATGGAAGGACTGCCGTTGTTCATCTTGCGCTTAGCTACAGAGGTTTGCGTCCTACTGTTTTCCTACAACTGAATGAATAGAGCAATAAGTTAAAAATAAGTACTGACTATAAGAATTAGAAAGTAAAATTGTCATAGATAAAATAAGATAAACAGTTGTATATTTTTTGTTTGTATTTTTTATTTTTATTCATTTTGGGGGTGTTTTTTCAGGTGAACTGGGACGGTGAGAAGGAGTGTTTCCGTGACTTCAGTAAAGAGTGCAGCCAATTTTACTCAGTGAGAAAACAGTACACACTGGAGACTGAGGCAGCAGATGCTCTGGTACGCTGCACTAAATTTACGTTTAAGGCATTTAGCAGACGCTTTTATCCAAAGCAGCTTCCATTCATTTACAATAAAACAAGTGCAACAAACAGTAAAAAACAATAATCACAGACAAAAAATTATATTAAATGTACACCATTTAGACATTGGTGAAGAATCAGAGAGAGAAAGCATGGGACGGTTGATATTACAAAGTTGGAAAATATGTAGACCGGATAATACTGTTGATATGAGACTGAAAAGAAAGAGTACTCTCGAAGATGACACCCAGACTCTTAACCTGTGGAGAGGGGAAACTGAGCAACTATCAATATCAATAGAGATACTATCAATTTCAGATAGTATTGATAAAACAGAAGTTCTCCTTATTGGTACCAAATCAACGTTTAATTTAAGGAAATTTAATTAAACCAGGTTATGATTTCTGTCAAACAGACAGTAAGGGAGGAAGGTGGGCGGTTGGAAATGGGTTTGCTGGTAAGGTAGAGCTGGGTGTCATCTGCGTATCAGTGGAAACTGATGTTAAATTTGCGAAAGATATTGCCAATAGGAGATAAATAGTGAAGAGGAGGGGCCCCAGGACAGATCCCTGGGGGACACCAGAAGTATCAGGTGAAGGGTGGGATGAGAAAGAGTAAAGATGAGGTCTGAATCAGTCTAAGGGGGTGTGAGTGATACCAAAGGAGGATAATCTTTTGAGAAGGGTGGTTTGATAAATGGTGTCAAAGGCCGCACTTGGATCGAGGAGGATGAGGATGGTGAGTAAACCAGAATCCGCTGACATGAGGAGGTCATTAGTCACTTTTATGAGGGCAGTTTCTGTGCTATGAAGAGGGCGAAAACCAGACTGGAACTGTTCGTACATGTTGTTATGAGATAAATGAGAGTGGAGTTGGATACCAACAGTTTTTTCGAGAATTTTGAAAATTAAAGGTAGATTAGAAATGGGACGCCAAGACAGTTTACAACTTTGACATTGGACCTAGGCTGATGTAGATAGCAATTAATTGAAGCTTAAAAGTTGGGTTTCTGAGATTGTTTTTTCATGCTATTATCTGTAAATAAGCAAGCCAGTCTTGGATTGTGCAGTTTGCCATTAGATTGCAAATGCTAAGTGTTGATCGTATGAGTTCTATTTTTATCATTACATAGATATGCTTTTCTGAGTGTATTATGGACATTGTAAATATGTACACTGACCAACTGCACATTTCATTACAACAAGCTTTATTAGTCTTGTAATAATTATACAGACAATATTTAAATGTGGTACTATTATTGCCTTTTTATATGTTGCAGCTCATGAAACCTAAACAAACATAAGCTTTATGAAAATGTCATTGTGATGTCACCTCACCCACTCCACAAAAAGCTTGTAGCTGTAGCATATAAACTACAAAAGCAAACTTGGCATGTTTTTGCTAATGGCCTACGTTAAGATTGGGGTAATTTAGTGAAGTTGATGCTTTTGGATAGGACTAAAGCTATCGCATCATATTACTGAACAAGCTGTGTTTTTTTTGTAGCATGCCGAGCCGAGTTGGCAGTGGAAGGTTGAACATGTTTTCTTCAAAGCATTTCGCTCCCTCTTGAGCCCTCCAAATCACTTCAGTGAAGACGGCAGTATCCTCCAAATCGCCAATCTGCCCGACCTCTACAAAGTGTTCGAGAGATGCTGAACTCAGTTATCCTGTTTGGAATATTAATGTCGCACTTTTCATGTCCATGAAATACGTCTTGATTTGCCCACAGACAACATGGTTGTCGTATTCCATGGACCCTGATGATCAAGATCCTTTTTAAATGTATTCACTTTACATGTTTATATCTCTTTTTGTCTGTCTGTGGTTGTTTTATATAGCATTTTTCAAACATCTGTGATTAATTGTTAAAAATATAAACCTGGCAATTCAAAGTGGTTTGATGTGAAATGCTCCATTCCAGAGAAAGTCAGAATTGTTCACAGCAGTGATGTGTAGAAACCAGAAGTCATAAGTATTTAATGGCTCTAAAAGCTCCCTCATACAACTCTTATTACGCTAAATGGTTACAGATAGACTGCCTGGTGCCGAAAATAGTTTTAATATTGTGGCCCAAGACAGATTTTTAAAATACATGAAAAAATACTCGTTATCGGTTCAATAGTTCCCATTATTGCTGCAGAAAAATTGGTATTTTCCTCTACAATTAACCATTTCTGGTCTAAATTCCATTGTAATTTAGTTCTCAGTAAATAAGACTGTAAAGTCTAATTTACAGAAAAAAAATTCTGCATGCCATTTCCACAATTTGTAGGGCAGTACAAAGTTGGCATTCATGTTACATTTCCAAATAGACTTTAACTCAAGAGTTGTTAGCCTAATTAAATATTTTTTAAATAAAAGTAAGTAAATAAATAAGCTTACGATAAGAAATGATTCCTAGATTATAAACCTATGGGAAGAACTACCAAAGCCTGTCTGTAATATTTCCACTGGCTATGTAATGTGAATGTTTTGTAAATTGTGTACAATTGCAGTGCACATATCCTACATTTTTCTCATACTTTTCTCCCCAAGATCCATTTAAGGACTGATATTTTAAAAAACATTGTTTTTCTAACATGTAAATGAGCACTGCTTTGACTGGCTGCCCTTTGTATGTTCTATTACAAAACCAGGCTGAAACACACCTTATACCTTCAATGTTAATGAGTGGAGAGAACCTCTACAGAATGAACAGACAGAGGTGTTTTTTGTGACCTCAAATCAGGCTGTTTTTGCAGATTCGCTTACATATATGTACTGGATAGACTCGGGAGATCTATGTTTTAGAACAGGGTTCGTGTGATGCATTTAAAATCAAACAAGGAAAAAGAGTTTTGCTATATGAAAGACTGTACCACCTACATTGATCACCCTTAACATTAAAAACACTCGTGCAGGTCTCCCTCATGCCACCAAAATAGCGACATTCCGTTAAAGCATGTACTCCGCAAAACATCTGAAGGTGTTCTAAGGTATCTGACCCCACCGCCTTCGTGAGCATGGGCGATGCAGCACTTAGAGACATTTCTATCAAAAAAAGCAATTTATGCTACAGTGGCTCTTCTGTGGGATCAGACCAGATGGACTAGCCTGTTCTTCAATGAACCTTGGGCACCCATGATTCTGTTTTCATATGTAGTCTGGACACAAACACATTCATCAATCTCATTCACACATCACTGTAATTTACACATTTATTTTCAAGAAATATTAAATATTTTGGGAAAAAAATTGAAATCAGAGCAGAAAATTGGTTTTATATATTCAAATCATGACCGACATCTCTCTATTAAATATTTTTTTCTGCTGTACCAATTTTTTGTTCTTTATAAAGCAAACCCCTGGTTTCCCTGTGAAAAAGGCACATTGCTGTGGACATATGTCAATGTGTAAGAGCTCTGTGAAATTTAAAATACACTTTTATACTCATTCATGCAACTTATCAGGGAGGGGAAAAAAGACAATAGGAGAAATCAAGCACCCAATCCAAGCAATAAAACCCAGGTGAATGACATGATATACAAAGCTTTCAAAAACACAATGTACCAGCAAAAAAGGTCCTCAAAAAAAAAAGAAAAAAACCAAAAACAAAACCCACAATCGTTTAGAGACTCCCTTCCTGACAGAATTAGCTGTGAACCAGTCTTTTGGTTTTTTGTTTTGTTATAATGTTGGTATCGTGTTTTTTTCCTATATATAGAAGGGTTTCGGGAGCAGGAGCAGCATTTGCAGTGTATGGCAGAAAAGTCTTTAGACAAGAAAGATTTTTAAGGGCTTTTAAGATTGCGCAGTGGCCCAGGCACAGTGTCCTCACTGCTGCGAGAGAAGAGCATTGCGATTGGCTTTCATCTTCTCCAGACGTTTCACTAAGTGGTTGTTGGTCATCTCCATCTCTTCAATTTTGTCCAGGGCTGCACGCAGCTGCAGAATGAATAAAGATAAATTCAGGGTAACAATTGTAGCAATCTAGGAATGGCCCTTCACAAACTAAAATTCAATCTTTGATATTTTTAGTGGTTCTAATGATTTGAGTTTTTAAACATCATGAGAATGAAATCAAAGTAAAAGACTTATTTGTTACAGAACAAGTCTGATGGCACCTGACTCTCGTTCAACATGGAGAAACCCAAACAAAATCAGTTCTGTTAAGTCTATGTTTGGTTAGGTTACAGCTGGCCCAAATAGCCTTTCAATACATGTTGATGAAGCCAAACAAGTATCTGAATTCCCTTTCTCAAAATCCCTCTTTACAACAATTTTTGATGGTTTTTTTTGTCCATTTAATGGAACAGACATGATTCCAATTTAATGGACATTTCAATCCGCATTAGCAGTGCTACAAGCACATCTTTCTTTTTCATTTTTTCTTTAAAGTTGTGCTGATAGTTTAACACTCAAGCAGAACAGTAGCATGATATAACTCCCCAAAGATTGTTTTTGCTCTGTCCAGTGCCTGTGTGTTCAATACGAGTTCTACTTTACATGAACTTGGGGTTAAGGGTCTTGCTCAGGAACCCAGTGGTGGTATACTAAGGGGAGGATTCGAAACCCATAACCTTTTGGTCTAGAGGCAAGTATCCTACTCACTAGGCCACCACCCCGTAGGCAGATGACAAAGATGGGCAAAGACCTCATGTTTGCCAAATTTAATAAAAGGTACCTAGTGATACATAAAAACAATCACTGTTCTGTTCCTGTTGGATTACAGTATACATATCTTCAATAATGTAGAACGAAATGGCAACTGCCCCAGTCTTTTGCTGCTGTGAAGTTTTATATTCTCTGGTTGCATCCGTACCTCCCTCTGAAGTTTTCTTTTATCAGCTTTCAGCTCATCTTCAATTTTTTCTGAATTATCAGCTGCTGCTTTGTATCTTGAAACCTGTCCTTCAAGTCTGTTGATCTACAAAAAAAAAGTTGACTTAAAACAGGCATACACATTTTTACCTTAAACTGTTTTGCTAATAATAAATGCGTAATTTAGCTTTAAAATCTCCATTCTACAACAGAAGCAACCCTCCTCATGCACATATCTATATATAGACTGCAGGCATATCTACACAAAATAAATACTTGGCTAAAGCAAGATGAAGCGCAACCTCACATATGACGAAGGCTGAAAATTTAAGTGCACATAAAAACTGACACTTTTTTTTAGCCTTAAGTGCCCTTTGTAGATTGTAAGTGCCACTGCACCAGCTTTCATGCATATAAAAGTCAAAGCCTAAGAAGCTTCCGAACTTACATTTTGTTCCATAGTACCCATTTCCTGTTCTGCCTTTGAGAGTTTGAATTTATATTCACTAATTTGTCTGTTGGCATCCCCTGGAAAAGGCAAAAAGCATATATCATGTTATTTTTATCTCCTTCCATGAAAGTCATAAACTAAATTGGTAAACTGCTTCAGATTCAGCAAATATAATTACACAAATGTTTGAGGTTCCAAGCACACTTCAGTGGTCTTGTAGACTGGTGTTGAAGAAACATGAATAAAACTGAATCATCTGAAATATGTAAGCTCTGATAAACTAAAATCTTTGTTTAGCGGAATTAGGGGAACTGAGGAAAACTATCCCAAAACTAGAAAATTTGCCAGGGAAACAATCACAAAATTTTCAGCTTTATTAATTTTATTTTCTAACTTTTAATTGATAAATCAATAAAAATATATACATCATGTATATATTTTTATTAACCATGAATACTTACCAAGTAATTTAACATTAAAGATTTTTTTCAATCCTTTTACAATGATCTCTAGAATCACTGATAATCTTAGTATAGGTGAGGAAAAAGGCAATGTATCCTGGGATCTTCAACAAGTTGAGGAAAAAAGAGATTTTTGCCTGCATGTCAGTTAGTATTTACACCCTAGTGGTGCAAATATTAAGCTGCTATATAAGATTAAGCTACTAATAGATTTAAAAGGTGCTCATATGTACCAAGGGTGCAATCAAGGAGGTCACACTGAAGGCCAGCAGTGGAGCTGAATTAGCTGGATTTCATTACTGGTCTCTTGCAATAATCATGTTTTGCATCGAAAATATTATCTGAGGTCCCATGTGGCAGCCAATCAATATTCTGAGTGGTGGAAATAAAGTGATGTAAAAATGATTAAATGTTTAACACACGAGGGGTCTATCCACTGCTTCTAATTTACTTTTTCTGTTGCCAAAAACATTCTATTGTTATTGAATTAGCTTGATACTGAACTTTCTGAAATGGTACTTTACTCATTTTTTGCAATTTTGAAATCATTCATATCAAACAAACCTTGACGCACATGAGCTTTTGTACAGCACTGCCCTCGAGTGAAAAGAGTAGCTGATTGTGTGATTGTGTATACAAGCATACAGATTTTTCCAGCTTTGCCCCAAACATTTGTGTTACTGTATAGACACACAAACTATGCATGAGTGTGCTTACTCTGCATTTCAATTAAGTGCAAGTCTGTGCCGTTTTCCATTCGTTCTCCGTCTGTGTAAATGTTTTCCATTTTAGAATGTTTCTGTCTCTCTTCCTCCAGCTGCATTTTCAGTTTCCTGATCTGTGAAATGTCAAAAAGAAAACAAGTGCAGATGAAAATACACACTCTTCTAGGAAAAGTTCCACTACTGAGGTTTCAAACACATTTTCATTTTCTGGTAAATTCAAACTGAATTTTTCTTCTTGCTCTGCAAACGACAATGCATACATACCTGAGCTAAAAGTTCATCTTTTTCCTCAGCAAGCTTTCTTAGCCGAACATCTGTTGTGTTGGATGGGGGAAAAAAACATTTAAACAAATTTAAGTTAAACTATATCCAAGCGACACTTCTTGTTAGTAAATTCTACTTTAAGATGCATCCGCTTTTGTAGTCTCCACGGAAAATAATAATTCAACATCAGTACCTCATTAGTGCCTCTTTAATGCTCTTATGAGTGAAAGAGCGGTCACTATCACATTAATGACAGGTACACTGGAAACTGGTATTGTCAACTGGGTGATTTGAACCCTTTATACCCCAACATAACAGCAGACAAGGGATTCCTGACACTTCTCAGAACTGTTTTATAGGCTAACCGACCACTTTTTAAGTGTATTGATGTTAGGGGAAATTCCATAAGTTTCTTTTATTTTAAAGGTGAGTGCCAACTTTTAAATATGAACACACAAGTGATAGAAATGAACACAGCTGTGAGATCAAGAGTGAATGGTAGGGGAACAGTGGGTTATTAGGACACTTCCCAAAAATGTGATAAAACCTAAACTCTAGTTATTCACTTGAACCTTTATTTAAAAAGCAAAAGGACAAAAATGTGTTTTCACTGACAAAAAGTTGGGACAAAGGTAATTCACCGCTGGGTCACATCCCCATTTCTTTTAATGACCCTTCTTAATTGTCTGGGAATTAAAGCAACGAACTTGCAGTTTACAAAAGGATGAGCAAACATTCCACTCGCAAAACCAGACAGTCCTGGGTAGCTGTTGCCTGATTCTTGTCTTCATAATGGCCCAGACATTGTCAATAAGAGACAGATCTGGACTGCAGAAACACACACACAGTGTCTACAAAGCCACATTTTTGTCATTTGTAAGGAATGAGGCTTAGTGCTGTCCAGGCGAAATATACACTGGAAAAGACATCGTCTTGATGGTAGAAAACGTCTCTCTAAAATCCGACATCTGTACCCAAGAACAAGCTGAAATCATCTGACCAAGATTTCCATTGTCCTTCCATTCATTTCAGATGAGCTTAGACCCATGACATGTGTGTATACCAGGTGCCAGAGCGCCCAACATTGTCAGAGGCCACTAAGGCTAGTGCTATAGAGGTGTGCAAATTAGGCCAGACTATGTCCGACACAGTAGTATGCCCTGGCCCCATCCCAATACGGCGTGACCCCGAAGCTGGGATTTATTGACAATTGATCCACGTTTGAGGGTAAGCCTGGTCTCTTAGCCCGGGACGGTATCCACCCCTCGCGGGAGGGTGCTGCTTTCATCTCCTGCAGCCCATAGTCTGTTAGCTAGCCGGCAGCACAGTTCAGGTAGTCGCTGCTGACAAACCAGTGCTGGGGCCAGGAGGCAGATAAACTGGCTTAACCGACCGTCTGCTAGCTGCCTTGAGTCAGCACCTCAGATCAAAAGCTAAAGTTGGGACTGTTAAAAATAAAACTGCTCTTGTCAGTGAATTAATAACTGATCAGATGATATCTTATGTCTTACTGAGACCTAGATTAGACCTGACAAGTTTGTTGCTCTAAATTTGTTGCTCCAAGCTACAACTACGCAGATAGATTAAATAGTAGAGGGGGGGCACAGGAACTATATATAAAAGTTTCTTAAGTATGAAACAGATAACTGAGTAAGGTCTCATCCTTTGAAACTTTGTTCCTTAATATAACTAATTTAAATACAAATAAAATCTCTGCCTCCCTAATTACTGTCTACAGGCCACCAGGGCCATACACAGAATTCTTACAAGATTTGAGCTGTTTTATAGCAAATTTAGCTGTTCGTTGTGATGAAATCATAATTATTGGAGATTTTAATATTTACTTTGAGAAAGAACAGGATCCTCTAAAATGTGTGTTTATTTCAATACTAGATACCGTTGGCTTCACCCAGCATGTAACAGGGCCGACTCACTGCTGTGGCCACACACTCGACCTTATCCTGACTCTCAGCATTAATGTGGATAACATAGCTATTCTTCCTCTGTCTACAGTAATTTCAGATCAGTTCCTCATTACATGTCAGTTACGTCCACCACAGTTCATAGTTTTATTGAGAATCTTCCAGAAATACCAACCCCATACGGCACTCCATCTTGTCCAGCAGACTTAGATAACCTAACTGAATGCTTTGAGAACTCTCTCCGATCTCTTTATATCTCTGCAAATCCTGATGATAAATCTAGATTAAATAAGATTGCGGACTGCAGTAAAGACATAAAAGACTGGATGTCACATAACTTCCTCTTATGCAATGCAGATAAAACTGAGGTCCTTCTTCTAGGCCCAAAAGCTGCTAGAAACAAACTGTCAGGTCTAATGCTTGATCTTCCTGGTTCCTCAGCTTGTCCAGCCTTAACTGTAAAGAATCTCAGGGTCACTTTGGATCATGATCTTTCATTCGACACACATATAAGTACCTACTAAATGAGCTGCAGAAAAACTAGTCCACGCTTTTATTACTTCCAGACTCGAGTATTGTAACAGCCTCTTGTCAGGCTGCTCCAACAAAAAACAAACAAGCTTCAACTCGTCCAGAATGCGGCACTAGAGCCAGGAAATTCGACCACATTAGCCCAATACTATCTAGACTTCATTGGCTTCCGATTACATTTCGGGGGCGCGTTCTCATATATAGCCCACAAGCTCTGGAATGCTATACCAAACAACATTCGGGACCCTGAAAACATACTTGTTTATTCAGGCTTTTTGTAGTTAATTTTTGATGGAAGGTGTAGAGTTGGGAGGCAGTGGGCACAGAGAATTCAAGCAAACTGGGACACTGGTGTTGTTGCCCCACCACTCCTCGCGTTCACTCATGTTTGTGTCGGTGGAGTGGAGGTGCCGGTGTCACAGGGGGCGCTCTCATACCCATCATACCTCTCGGTTCTGCTCCTTCTAGTTAGGCTGCTCCAGATAGAGATGCCGGAGTCTTAACTTGCACTCCTCACAGATATAAACAATTCTGCAGGTTTAAACAGAACTAACTCTCTCCGCTGTTTTCTCCGAGGGGAACTGCTGCACGTTTGCTGCCCTCAACCAGTCCCGGCTCCACTTGGGCCCTTCCAAAAGCTGGGGCTACCGCTGCCTAAAGCGCAGGCGGAGATTGTTCCTCCTGATCCTGATGTTTATGGACTACAGACTCTCTGTTCCTCTTCCAACAGTATTTGCCCTCTGGACACTTAGTCAAACCAACTCTGCTAGCCATAAAGGGCCTATCTGCCTAGAACCTCGTTCACTGAGTCCCTATTCTCTATTCTTGTTCCTTTCTCTCTGGGTCGACCTGAGGAGGACGGGTTCCCCTTTTGAGTCTTGGTTCCTCCCGAGGTTTCTTCCTCCAGCTGAGGGAGTTTTTCCTCGTCTCTGGCTCACTCACTAGGCGCTCAGACCTGGACTATGTAAAGCTGCTTTGTGACAACCTGGTTGTAAAAAGCGCTATATAAATAAAATTGAATTCAATGTGGCTTTACATAATACAGTTTCAGGGAGCACTTGATGCAGCGGCAGATTGTGTTCAGCAACACAAACTTCCCAAAGTACTCCAGAGACCATGTGGCTACGGCTGTCACAGTTTCTTTTATACCCAATCTTGACACCAGTTAACTTGCTAACTGAGGAACCTTCCAGAAAGTAACTAGTATAACCTTTTCAGTTTTACTTTTCCTCTGATGCCTGCAACACACGCTAAAGAAGCTGGCGCTGTTTCTAAATGTATGTTTATGAAATAAAATTAAGTTTGTCAGTGATAACACAATCATTTCTCTATCCTTTTGCATTTTAAATAAAGGTTTGAGTCAATTAACAAAATTACAGATTTTAAACTGACAACAATTAAGTGATGTTCAACATTATGCTATCCTAACATGATAGCCTACTACCCTTTCAATCTAGAGGTAAATCTAGAGATTCCACACCAAGTTTAGAGCAGGTTACAATTTTGCAAGTCTGCTCATTGTTTAAAAGATTGAAGTGATGGATTTAAAGAGCAACAACATTTATAGCAAAACACATTTGTTTGACTATAGTTCAGTCCTCTCTCAAACATTTGGTCATTACAGTTGGGAGCTTGAGAATAAAATGGAAAACAGAGATCGCTAACAGCTTTAGCTGATTCTCTTAGACTAGGAAACATGCCTATGGTTCAATAAAATAATTAAAAATAGCTCCACGCCACTGAATCAAAAAAACAGTAATTAATTTTTTTATTGTGCTTCAGATCCTGGCTCAGACTCACCCAGGGGTCCATCGCCAGCTGACTCCAGCACTTGTGCAGCTTCCTGAGTGACAACAGTGATCCCTGAGATGGGGGGTTCATGGTTGACATTCCCGTTGTGTGTAACCTCGGGAATGATGACCAGACCATGTTTCTGCAGGGAGAATGAGAACGATGAGGATCATGCAGGGAATATATAATCAGAAAGGCCTCTTTACACACACACACACACACACACACACACACACACACACACACACACACACACACACACACACACACACACA
>JBBJLR010000153.1:21087253-21105404 GCA_037577145.1 Brachypetersius gabonensis
ATACACCTATACACATACTTATATACATACACGCATATACACATATATACACATACATATACACATATACACTTATACACTTATATACATACACACATATAGACATACATATACACTTATACACATATACACTTATACACATATACACTTATACACTTATATACATATACACATATACACATACATATACACTTACACACATATACACTTACACATATACACATATACACACACATACACATATACACATACACACACATATACACTTATACACTTATATACATATACACTTATACACATACATATACACATACACACACATACACATATACACTTACACATACACACATACACTTACACACATACACTTATACACATACACACATATACATATACACATACACACATACACACATACACATATACACATACACACATACACTTATACATACACACATACACTTATACACACATACACTTATACACACATACACTTATACACATACACACATACACTTATACACATGCACATTTTGGCAGCATTTCAGCCTTGGTGGGAGGCCTTAATCGGGTCATAGACTTGGCTTTCTGGCCTCAATTCCAGCTTGGCTCCTAGAAGACTTACAATGAAAGAAGCCTGGCTTTGATGTGCAAGATGTCTTGGACAGAATACAAGATGCAAGGGGGGAAAGAAGGCAAATGACTCATTAGGAGCAGCTTTGCTATTTTATTTAGGAAAGTTTGAGCTGAGCCATAGGAAATGGCTCCAGGTAATAAGGAGGCCAAGCATACACACACACAAAATACTTTTCTGTAATGTTTCTGTAATGTAAAACAAGACATGAACAAAGCCATGTGCTTGAAAAACTCCGAGGTGACTGTTTGAAAGTTACTGTTAAAATATAATGTTCTACCACTTATCACACTTCAGGTCAAGACCAGCTTTTGTGTTTCCTCAAGTGATAATTTAAAAGAAGCTTATAGACACCTTTATAGGGTTTCTTTTTAAAATTCAAATACGATAGAGAATTTGTGCTTACAGTGCACAGGGTCCAATTAAAGAATAGATCATGAAGCTAAAATGTAACCAAATCAACCAAGAGAAAAATAACTAAGTTAAATAAATACACACACAAAATATATTGTGGTTTGTATTTGTAAATGTATCTGGTAGCTTAACCATTTCCTTTTTTTCTCATTTAAAAGTTTTTTTTTACAGTTTCCATCCAGTACCTAGTTTATAAAGTTTATCTAATCTCTCATTAAAGGGTGATGGAACTTAATCCATGTAATAGTGAAAGTGAAGAATCTGTGTTTTTCTAACTATTTTTCTAACCAAGATATTTTCAGCAATTATTTTAATGCAATTAACTGTGCAACTGTGTTATATAGTTCAACTGACGACCAAGATACGTATTTAAAACATGTTAATGGCTGCTTTTCATAGCATGACTTTTGCTCAGAAATAATAATTTGCACAAACCTGTTATAAAATAAATAAATAAAATTACCATTTTAAGATTGGTATGTTTTAGATTGTTATATTAAATGTTTGTGTAGTGTCATAAAACGTAATGCTTTTTTAATTTGATTCTTGTTTAATATGTTATTTTTCTTCACATGAAGTACAATATAAAATAGATATAATGGTTACAAGTAGGGATGCACCAAAATCTTTTTTTTTTTTTTCCAAAACCGAAACCCCGAAATAAATTATTAAATTATTAAAAATATATCTGTTACAAAACTGAAAATATTTATTTAGCTTTCAGAGAATGCACAATATAAAATAAAAATTGAAAGATAATATTTTACTTGGCCCCCCTCATGAATAGCCTAAAAGCAAGATAGCTGAAATATTATACAATTAATCTTTTTTCCTAAAACAAGTGAATTCATGTGCATTTTAATATTCTGAATGAAGTGCCTGAACACAGTGCGTTCAGAACAAATGCTTTAAAAACTGCTGAAAGATTCTCTGTAGGCCTTTAACAAAATAGTGTATTAAAACAGACAGGCAGCCCATATATTAACTGAAATCACTGGAAAACGTTCTTGCCTTTTCAGAAACACAGACGGAGTGGGTGTGCTCGAAGGGTCTTGCCTCTTCTGTGCTTGATCAGCATGTTTTGATTTTATATGATAAATTAATCCCGACGTTGAGAAAGTCTTTGTGGATGCACCCCCTCTAGAAATTTCGGCCGCGTAAAAAACAATTCAGCCGAAACCAAAAATGCTTTTTGGTGGCCGAATATTCGGTGCATCCCTAGTTACAAGAACATAAATAAATAAGAGCACTGGCATCCCTACATTATAGTTATATTAACAATGATTTCATTTACTTAAGTAATATTAATTCAAACAAGTAAACAATATAAAATCTGTAATTTTGATTAAACTGTTCAATTGTAAACTAAAGTCACCCTACTATCAAAATGTTTAATCATTCACTGTATTTGAGTTCAGTTTGTAGCACTACCCAACCTCTAAACCCCCCAAATCTCCATCAACCCAGATACCAGATTCAGTGAGATTTTCAACTATAATGAGTGTTGAACTGGGGAACAGAATTAATGTAAAATTGTTATCTGGGATAGTCCTTTAAACTGATTTTTTGAGGCCTCTTTATGCTAGGTTGTTATTTACTCTCTCAGGCATATCAAACCCACAATGTTTTCCCATGATTTTGATATTTGTTAATGTCCAATTTGTCCATGTTTCAGTTCATTGAAAATAGAACTCAAAATATAAATTGTTTTATTGTGTAACTATAAGAAGTTCACTATTAGAAGTAAACTCAAAATATTAAGGCAGCACACTATTTATTCAAAACATTTTACAGTGTAGTTTTTAATATACATATATTTCTAAAAACACTGGTCTAGATGTGTCAGCAATATCAGACTCTATGAAATCCGCAAACCACCTTTATGAAATCCTCACAAGCCACAAACACACACCCACTCACTTTTGGATTCCTCATGCCAACACAAAGATAATCAAGGAGGAATGTATGACATGCCGCCGCTCATGTCTGATCTCCCACCTGGTCCATTTACACTCGTCAGGATGGATTACTTTGGACCCATCGAAGTCAAAAGAGGAAAGAATACTTTAAAAGGTATGGAGTCATCTTTACATGTTTAACATCACATGCTGCCCATCTTGACGTGGCCCATAAACTCGATACAGACTCCTGCATCAATGCTATAAGAAGGTTCATCTGTAGGAGGGGACAGGTCAAGGACATCAAATCAGAATGGCACAAATATTTTTAAAGTGCAAATCATGAAGCACAATCCATACCACACTCGCACAGGAGGGAACCGTGTGGAGTTTGAATCCTCCTCATGGAGCGCACCCCGGTGGAGTCTGGGAGCGTTTAGTGCTGCTAAAAGGATCCTATCTTCTGTCACTAGGCACCAAATAGTGGTTGATGAGGCCCTCCATACAATATTCTGTGAAGTTGAAGCAATGTTGAATGACAGGCCAGTTACACATCAATTGATGATCTAAACGAGCTTGAAGCGCCAACACCATATCACCTTTTAAACATATGGAGGAAGGCGTTGGAAACAAGTCCAATATCTCAGTGACCTGTGAATCTCCCTCTGAAATGGGACAGACCCCGCAAAAACCTTTCTATCGGCGGTCCAGTTCTTTTAGAAAATCATGGTCTCTAGGGCGCATCATAGATACCACAAGAGACGATAAAGGCTTTGTGCGTAAAGTACATGTTAAAACACTAAGTAATGAATTAGAAAGACCCATAACTAAGTTATGTTTGTTACTTGAAGCTGATTGAAAATTTAAAAACCTGAATTTATTGAATTTATGGTGTAACCTTATTTGATTTAAAGACAGAAAAGTAATGCATAATGAAACTAAGGAATGTTAAACAGAATGAATGTATAGATGCTTGAGAGAATGAACTCATTTTTGCATCCCTTGAATCTTTTTATCCGAAGTAGTTTTTCCTTTTTTGTTTTTTGGGACTTTACCATAAAAGCTTATGGCATTGAAATGGCCTTTGATATGCAAATATGCAAATGTGCAAATGTGCAATGTTATTGTTGGTTACACATTTTGATAATTATGTGCAATACTCAAATATTTAGTGTTGATTCTTGAAAACGGCTGTTCTTGAATGTATAATGTGATCATTTTGTTATTCAAAATTAGGGGCCGGAATGTTAGACATTTTGATATTTTTATTTAGTATTTTCGACAATGTAGGAATTTTGTATTTAATAATGGAAAGTTTATTTTAGTAAGTTTAATAAGGTTCTCAATTAACATTTAATTTGTGTTTTATGTTGTATTAACCTTGGCCATGATGACATCATAGGTCAAAGAAAGGTCATATATAGTGGCAGCACTGAGTCAGTGGGTTGATGGAAGATGCAGCGCGGTGTCTCACACTGTTTTGACCATACTTTTATTATGTTTGGGTCATACTTTTTGTTACATTTGGAATCATACTTTTTGTTACATTTGGAAACACTTTTTGTTATATTTGGAAACACTTTTTGTTATATTTGGAATCATACTTTTTGTTACATTTGGAATCATACTTTTTGTTACATTTGGAATCATACTTTTTGTTACATTTGGAAACACTTTTTGTTATATTTGGAATCATACTTTTTGTTACATTTGGAAACACTTTTTGTTACATTTGGAATCATACTTTTTGTTACATTTGGAATCATACTTTTTGTTACGTTTGGAATCATACTTTTTGTTACGTTTGGAATCATACTTTTTGTTACGTTTGGAATCATACTTTTTGTTACGTTTTAGAACCAGTTTTATTCATGTTTCATCTCAAGTGGAATCAATAAATAATTTTTTGTTACCGTATCAGCAAGTTTGCGTTCAATCCCAAACTGAGCCCAGCGTTTTTCATCGCCGTGGAAAATGGTCGCTACACATAGCCTTATTATACTTGCCTCCAGACCAAGAGGTCATGGGTTTGAATCCTACCAGCATACCACCACTGGGTTCCTGAGCAAGACCCTTAACCCTAAGTTGCTCCAGGGAGACTGTACCCTGTAGGTAGGGAATTGAAGTCGCTTTGGATACAAGCGTCTGATAAATGCCGTAAATGTAAATAGAGTTTTCATGTCCATGGCAGACCCAATCAATAGTCCTTGTAATGTCCCAATAGTCCCAGTTATAAGACAGGTCAAATATAAGGTCTGGTCAAATAAAATAGCCATTGATAAACTCTGCATTTTCATGAATAAAGTCACTTTGTATGGAGAGCATTATCTGTGTATTTGACCCTCATTGCCCGATTGAAGCTATGGGTGGTCCATGCTAATATCCTAGGATGCTAATTAGCATTGTGGCTTGTAGAAAAATGTGCTAGGTGTAAGTCAACATGAGTTTTTTTGCTGCATATAATGTTATATAATGTTATGATGTTAATGCCAATTCAGTGCTATTATTCTTAAATAAATTAATTAATTTGTATTAGTGCTACATTATAAATTATTTGCCAATACACTGTAGCATTTAAAAGTTTGAAATCTCCATTCATAAGTTAGAACTGATGTAGTCAGTAAAATAAAAGCAGCATGATAAATGTGTCAAATGATTCTTATATACTAGACCTGTCTAACAGGTTTATATAATAGCAGCTTATTACTCGAAAATAAAATAAAAAAACACATTCTTTCCATAGCAACAAATAAAAAATATTTTTAAATGAAATCTCGATAAAGTCCTGTTAATAGACTTCAGCAGCAATAACTGGGTTTTATTGATCCATTAATGACTTCATTAACTGAAATGGTGACAAACTATATTTAAAATAGTTTATGCTGTTATTGTATGTGAAATGACCACTTACTGATACATATTAGTGTTAAGGAGCTAGTTTAATAGTAAAATATGAATATGAAGGAATAATCAGTAATACAAGTGTACCTAAATTCAACTGTACGTAGCTGCTGTACCTAATTAAATTAAGTGGCTAGTTTGTGTGTGTGTGTGTGTGTGTGTGTGTGTGTGTGTATATACTGATCAACACTGAAAGATTATTATCTTAATATCGTGGGGTACTTGTCAAGGGGTGCGATAAATGAGAAGAGTCATTTCAATATGCTTGAAACAGGAAAGATGGGTAAATGTGATCTGACTGATTTGTACAAATTGTGATGGGTCAGTTTGGAAGAGGAACCTATTCACTGATGTAGGTAGTGAACCTACCTTCACTACCTACATCAGTGAAGACGCAGGACCCTGTCAGCAGTTCTTCCTTCCTTGGACCACTTTAACCCATCCTTGTTGTTTATCTTTCAGCAGTTTTAAAGCACTGCTCTGCTTGTTCTGAATGCACTTTGTTCATGCACTTCATTCAGAATATTAAAATATATTCAGAATATAGAAGATATTTAATTTTATAATATTTCAGCTTTACTGCTTTTAGGCTATTCATGAGTGGGGCCAAGTAAAATAAAAGAAAAATATTTTATTTCGGATTTCATTATATTTTGTGCATTGTTTGAATGGTAAATAAATATTTTCATAGTTTTGTAACAGATTTATTATTTGAATCATGAATATTAATTTATGCAATTGCAATGCTTTGGTGCATCCCTATAAATGACAAAAACTGTGATCCGGAAAATTTTAGACTGGACAGTTTGTTTTCTCCTTGTAAAATTACAAACCAAATATGAACGCAGTAAATGTGACATTCTCTGCTGGCACACAGTAATGATCTAAAATAGCCAAGTTATTTTTTGTGTGAAATGAATGTATTACCTATTGAAATTATACAAGTGATATTTTTATTAGGTTTAGTAATAGATAAAGCTCTGGTGATGCTTCCATAGAGACCAATACTGTACAATTGAGCAATAGACACCTAAATAGAATTCAAATGTCTATGAATTCTATTTAGGTCAGCTCATCATAGTCAAAACATCTATATTTGCATATTTTTCCAGGTCTGATTACAATAGGGCATTTTTACACCGGAATAGGAAATAGATTTGGACTTGGTACAGTTTTCAGTATTGCTCTATGCAAAAAAAATATAATAATATAATCTAAAACTGTGTGTGGCCAGTTTATAGTTTAGGCCAGCTCTCTGTTAGCTTAACACTAAGAAATATATTTTTATGTTGATTTCTTTGTAATGTAAGCAGCTACAACTCATTTTTAATGCAAGAAAACCAGCATCAACAGAATCTACACACATGGCCTTGGCGTCCCGTTACTGAAGCTTGATTTCAATAAGGCTGTTTCTTTTCATTTTACATTTGTGAGCTATATTTACTTCAAGGGTAGAACCTTGGTGTATACTTAAGGTTTGGAGCAGATTTGATACCTTAAGCATCAACTTAATTAAGCTGAAATTAAAGCTCAGTGTGTGTGTGTACATATTCAGCTCCTGCATGCATGCTGAACCTGTGGGTATGTGCATATGTGGCTTGTGCTGATACGGCAATGCCCAGAGGAGCCCATGTCACTCTTCGTATGCTAGAAACATTCTGGCACAACTCTCTCTGAAGTTGCTGGGAACATCAAACCAAATTCATTTGACACCACTGTTGTTTCTTACTTCATTACGAGGCTCGCAAAAAAAAAAGTGAGAGATGAAAAGGAAGTGGACTAGACCTAGATGGTTTTATCCACTTTTATTTTGCAATATGACCAATAGTTTATCATATTCAAGTGTGTATGAAAAAGTTAAGTCACTGGTTTATTTTTGTTAAAAAGCTAAATACAATAAGCATTGGATCAAGGCACATACAAGACTGGCCAGAGGGCAAAAGTGCCCTTTGGTCTTCGGTTGTAAATGACAATTAAGTTTCAGTTGTGGCAACGTAACGTAAACGTAGCTTGAATTGGGGGGGAGGGTGGAATACAGATAATATGAATATGAATAAAAATAGTTACCACTTTGTATTACAAGTTGAAAATGAATACATTTTTCTTGCCCAGCTAATGCTTCTTTTCAAGTGCAATATTTACTCTGACAATTGGCACAATAGTGAGAGATGTCTCCTGTGGTTTCTCTCAACTGACTGGAACAAGCGAGTTTGGGTTGTTGGCCTGACTCTTCTAGTGTCACTGAGAAGCAACCTCTCATTATCTGTGTGCTTTGCTGGCCCTGTGCTGGACAAGCTTGCCCAGCTGAGGAATAACATGTTCGGCTCTGTGCTATGGTCCTACTTCTTCAAGTAATAAAAAAAGCAGTTTATCTCCACAGTCAAAGCATGGCAGAGACTTAATGCTTACCTTCCTAGCAGGTTCTTCAGGTTCTGCCATACAGAAACATGCTCATTACCTGCTGTCTTTTACCCATTTAAATAACTGTGCTCTACATCCCCTTCTGTCTGTATAGTGTCCTTTTATCTTTTTAACCAAGAGTCGCATCGTGAAAATTATGAGCTGTGCTTAGTCTACAAGGTTCTCTAAAATCTGATTGTTCAACACAGCAATAAAAATCCACTTTCACAGTTGACAAGTCATATCTCAGTAGAACACAATTTTTAATTGGTCTGAAACCTTAAGCAAAAGATGTACAGTACAAATTACTACAAACCTCTAAAATATAGAATTGCAGTTGTTGACAGCATACACTGACAGCTCAGTGATGGACTGCAATTTAAGCCATTTTTAATAAACTGTCCTTAAATATAAATTATATGGCAAATGTACATAACATTGCTTTCTCAGTCTCTATCCAGTGTTTTGTAAAAGACAGGCCAGTCCTGAAGTCAGGCATTCGTAATAAAATGTCTTTTAAATCTCCACACACTATCATGAATGTGAGTGATCTGAATCTGGTATCCCACTGTCTCTGTAGCTTCTGTTGTTGATACTGTTTTCACTGTGTGGGCTCTTGTAAATGTTTAAACCATTAGGAGGGAAGATTGTGTGTATCACAAACTCTTCTTTTGACAGGGGCATGTGATTTATGGGTATCATTTGAAAAGAGGCCTCCCTAATCTCCAAGATGGAGTTGTCCTTTTTTGTCCCGGCCTCAGCGTAGTCATCCTTCCTCCTGCGCCCTTTATTGTATGTGCAATTCCTAGAAAACAAAGAACCATTCCTGTGGATATACCAGCACACCAGTGCCAGCATTATGATGGCCAAAAGTGCTACAGCCCCACCAATAATAGCAGCTAAAGGCAAACTAGAATTTGTGTAAGGCTCCTTCTCTTGCTCCCTGTTTAGGGTTGTGGTGGGATTGTATGCTTTTAAGGAGCCAGTTTCTGTCTCTATGCAAACGGGTGTCTCATCTGACAGGTAAATATTACTGGTCTCCATAGGAACCATGCATATCCGATACGAGGACTCAGGCTCCAGAGCTGTAAGCAAGTACTCTGTTCTGTCCCCTTGTACAATGGTTTCAGTGATGGATCCAAATGCAGGGCTGTGACCCAGCTTCAACCAGCTGAGACGCAAGGCAGTCATGGGTTGAGATACTCTCCAGGATATGTGTACTGTATCCGGACTACTGGATTTGATACTAATTGTGATAATTTTACGACTTGGTGGTGTAGTGCTGCGATATGTTTTACCGAAATCTGGGCCTTTAATTACTGGTCTTTTAGTGACATACACAGGCCACTGAGGACGTGAAGGTGGCAGTGTGTTTGAGACTGTGCTGGTCTCATATGTGGGCGATTCCTCCGTTTCAGAACAGTCAAAGAGCTCAGTAGATAGATCCTTGATGGCCATCCCTTTGACCTTATCAGGACCTTGGCACATGAAGCCACGCACATTGACCTTAGATGGCAATGAACGTAGCCAGTCACGCACCCACTTCATTCTGCAGTTGCAGTGCCATGGATTGTTGCGTAACAGCAGCTGGGTCAGGTTATCTAGGTCATCAAACACCCCCATAGGCAGGCTGGTTAATTTGTTGCCTGATAGATCCAGGCGGTACAGCTGTCGCAGGAAAGCAAAGGCACCTGCTGGCACCCGGTCTATGTGGTTGTCCTGCAGCTGTAACTTCTCAAGGCTGCTGCCTGGCAAGTTGACTGGTGGGGCTGTAAGGGAGTTCCGCACCAGTGAGAGCTCAGTCAAGTTGATCAAATATCCAAAGGCCATTTCCCCAATGCCCTTGTTATTCAGAAGGTTGCCATCCAGCACTAGGCGTTTCAGGTTTATGAGATCTTGCAGGGATGCCTCTGAAATGGAAGAGATGCGGTTGTCATCGAAGCGCAGCTCCTCAATTGTCATGGGCAGACCTGTGGGGATGGTGCTCAGGTGATTCCGTGAAAGGAAGAGCAACCTCAAATGGTTACTATCCCGGAATGCCCCTTCCTCGATGCTGACAGCCGACACGGAGTTGTCATCCAGGTGTAATTCCTCAATAAAGGGAATCTGTGCCAAAGAAGCATGAGTGATAGTCCGAATGTTGTTCTCCTGCAGGTGGAGTTCCTTGACATTCAAAGGAAGGTTGGTGGGAAACTCATCCAAGTTGTTGCAGTACAAGTAGATCTTTTCCACACTGTTGAGCCTCCGTAGATCAGCAGGGATACCCGCACTCTTAATTCGGTTGTTCTGCAGAAAGAGAACTGTGGCATCCTCTGGAATGCCTGAAGGGATGGACGTGAGCTCCCGGTCATTGCAGTAGATGAAAGTCCCATCACAGCGGCACTGTGATGGACAGGAGGCTGAAGTCACCAGTGAGTTGGCTAGGAGAAGCCCAGCTCTGATGAAGTAGATGAAGAAAGCCTTGTATTGGCATGCCATTGTAAATGTATTCTGTTGCTTATCCTCCCTAGAGGGAAAAAAAGGGAAAAAAATCAAAAGGCATTCTGACGGAAAGGAAAGTCCTTAATAAATAATTGCAGATTGTGAGTCCTGCCTCAAGCATCCTTTTATGCTAAATGATATAATTCAAGACAAATATTGCACCATTATATGGCTGCTTTATTAATTAATGAAAAACGGCTATTAAGATTTCCACTGACAGGAACAAATGAAAAACAGTGTGAGCCAAACATGCCTTGAGTGTTCCTCTTCACTGAAATTCGATATGCCCCAAAGACAAACACACAGGAACAGGCACAAATGGAGAACTGTGTATAAGATTCAAAGTAAGTCTAATTAAAACGGAAGGGTATTCCCAATCAACCGTCAATATAGATAAGATATCCTTAAAAGGCAATAGGTTTCCTGTGTGACTGGCTTTATCTGAGTGTAATGGTTTTGTACAAATTTCCACATTGAGCCAGTACCCTTGAAAGCAGACAGTCCAGAATGAACACACTTGGATCTTGTTCATTAAACCTCCTGCTTTTCTTGTTTCCCCTACGATTTAGTAATTTGTAGGATAAGCTGGATCAGACACATTTTTAAAAATTAAAAACCTCATCAGTATACACGGGGATCACTGCTGTACTAGAAATAATCTGCATAAATAATCAGCACTGAGCTAATTGTTCTACACTAAAACATTTATAATGTTACATTTAGAGTCGTTTTTTGGTAGTGTGTCTGATCTTTTAGTGTGACTTTGTGATGCGCCGGCTTTGGGGAATTAAGTTTATTTCACTTTCTAAAAAAATACACCAAATGTTTCTAAGATATTTTGTTTATTTTCCACAGTGCAAATTAAAAAAAGGTTTATGTGTCTGCTTAGAGGATAAGGCTGGGGGGAAAAAAACAGAGCCTAAGAAAGCATTCTGACAGTCATGAAATGGATGAGTAATTGAGCTTTAAAGATTACTGCTTTAATTACATTTTAACGTGTTTTGTTGCTCCAGTTTTAAATAAAAGTCAAGTTTTGGTCATTTATAGAATGATCGTTGGTGTGAAATGAAATCTTAGATTAGTCCAAACAGCTGTATAGCTAATTATATGTAGAACATAATCAAAATAATCTACAGCACAAATACAAATGATGAGCAATAGATAAATGCACTATGCAGCGATTACTGTGGTCCTTGATTTACAGTCCGTTTTGTCCCCAAACTATGCTTTTGTTTTTAAATATTTTAATCTCCTTTCCAACACATATTTAGCAACAGAAATTAGAATTGTCACTTGAGATTTAGAAGCACATCCATATTTATCATACCTGATTTAGAAGAGCCAGTAAGTCCCCTACGTCCACCCAGAAATCCAGTGATGCTGTAATCTGTCCTTTCTTCTCGCTTTTCTCTGAGCCGTCACAGAAATCTCTTTGGTTATATCCTGACCGGCCTGGTATTTGCCAAACTGATCCCTGTGTGTACTGACGCCCTCCAGCCTGTGTTGCGGTGTCCAACAGTTCATGCCATCAAAGGCTTTGCGACAGATAAAACTATAAAGAAAATGAAACGGCTCCACTTCCAGATGGCTCTTAAGTGTGGCGCTCCAGTGCAGGCATGCAACATGGATAATTAAAAAAGAAAAAAAAGACAAAGAGGGAAAGTCCGCTGCATGGAGAATCCTTTTACTTCGTGACACCGTGGCTGTGACCTCCTAATTAAACCCTTTTATGAGTGTGGAAGACTCCTCTGTGTGAAGAGAACGAGTCCTGTGTGTCCCACGGCAGAGTGGACATGGCCCAACCACACAGTACAGCATACACTGCAAGTGAGGCCCAAATCCAAGGCGGTTCTGTTCTAAAGTCCAGTCTTACAGTTCCCAAATCATGTTCCTCCTCTCTGGGTAGAGGCATGAATTATGTATCCAACTCAGTTACTGGCCTCTTGTGCTCCTCCTCACACTGTCAGATACTTACTCCATCTCCTGCGTCCTTCTCCTACAAATTAGAGAGAGAAGTCGATATCAGTGTTTAGTCATGTCTGCAAGTGCGTGAAGGATACCATTCTTTTGAAAGCATGTAAAAACTGAAGTTCACACCAGCCCAGGCCCAGCCTCAGTGGAGCTATTGGCGATGCATGCATGAGTGCCCAGCGCCAGGGCTGTAAATGACAGCATCTGAGACAAATGGTAATTGGCTGCTGTCCTTCGAACATAGTTTTCAAGCCATCAACACTACAGTTCTTGCCATAAACAAATTATTATTGCACAAAGTTTTTTTCCTAGATTTCTAGAGTGTCTTTTTGTCTTAAAGAGGCACTGCCTTGTTAAAAGACATATCTACACCATGCGTGAAAAGAAACCTACACATAAACGCACTCTTAAGTGTGGCACTTCTGAAACCATCTGAGACGGATGTCCGATGATGAAGGGCCCTCTGTGGTTAAAACTATTACGCTTATTAGGTTTCTAGTTTTACATCGTGCCCATTCTTTATGTGAACCAGAGAGCTGGCTTTGAGTGTTTAACTAGAACAACACATCTTCCACGTCACCAGCCTATGCTATCATGACTGTGTGTGTTGACCTGACCACTTTTGACCCCAGCAGCCCCTCCCCTCAGTCTTCACTATGGGGACTGAAGAAAAGAATGCCTTTGCATTTGAAAAGCAACAGTGACTGAGGCGCGGCCGCAATGGAGGCCTGGGGTCTGCTCCCTCCTACCTTGCTCGGTTCTGTATGGTTCAGATTGCAAAGACTGATGCAGGAGACGCTCAGAAAACTTGAGGGAGTGGAAGAGAGAGGGGCTGCACTCAACATGCAACATTGCAAGCACTCCAGACCCCTCTGGCTGGCCTAAGAGCACAGGATAAAATGCCCTAGTGGCACTCAGTAATGTATAAGGCAGATGATCTGGAGCTCATCTCAAGAGTACTTATGAATATTGAAGCAGAAAGCTCCTCGTTACCTTTGGTGCCCTCTTGCAAGTCCCTACCTCCTTTCCACTGGTGCTGCACCTTCTCCTGGCCTTCTTCCCACACCCTCTTCCCTAAGACCTCTCCCCTCTGCCAATGCCAAACAAGGTGCTACATTTCAAAACACAATGGCTTGTGCCCTTGCCTGGAACCCTTCCTCATGGCAACCTGTGTTCTGTAATACTTGAGGGGGTTTGGCGACAAGCATCTCAGACACTTAAGTGTTGTAACTGATGAACATGGAGAAGATTAGGGAATTCAGAGTAACTCGATTTACAGGCCTGGGCCAATGCTGTCTATTAACATTGTCCTTCTGTTGTGCCAAAAGCACAGCCATGAGACAAATGCCACATAGGTTAGAGAGGGAAAGAAGGGTGGCATGTTTCAGATTGTTCAAAGATAAGCTTTGATATGACATCAAAGTACAAAAACCTTATTCATGTGAATTTAACTTCAAGAGTTGTTTCATTTTTGTCTGAAGCAGACATGATCCGTAATATGATTTGTAACATGGTTAGCCATAAAATGCCCCAATTTACTGGGAGTATTGATTTAGGGAGTGAAATGAAAATAAATACATTTTTCTCCACCAGCCTTGACTTGTCTGCACCAACACTCAAGCGTACTCCCAGACTGCGGACAGGTGAGACTGGGGCATGATCTGGCTGTCTCTCGGTCAGAAAGAGCCAGAGAGGTCATAGTCTGTTGCTCATCGAATTCACTCAGTGCTTCTCCAGTGGCCAGATAGTGGCTGACTGCCCCAGCTCTGTGGGCTTCACTAAACTAGCCTGGCTGTATTGTTCATTACAAGGCAAGCATGAGCGCTCAGAAACCTCTTTAAAGGGTGTTGAAAACCCCCTTTTGTCTTTTCTTATCTCTACTCATATATTATCAGTATTTCCCCATGGTTAAACTTCTACACCCCCTTCCAAGCCTCTCTCATCCCCGAACACTCTTTGTCTTGTGTACAGGCCTAAGTGACAGACATTCTCCGCATCATCCTAATAGGCTGCCTTTTCTTTGGCTAGACCTGCTTCTGCTCTACTGCTCTTCACAAGAGATGCTAAATGAAGCATCCTGGCATTAAAAAAAAACTTAAGACTACATTATTTTAGTGATATTCACCCCATTTAGTGGTAACTGTCTTGTGTTGTTTTTTCCACACACCTTGGTGCAGTCTACGTTACATTCAGAATTTTAATTATTTGATGAGTCACATAAGCTAAAAATGCTTACTTAATTTTAATCAGTTATTTCAGGGATTGTTGTTATTATTCAAAATCCCAGGTCCTTTTAGGATCTATTATTTGTCAGTGTTCTTACTATTCATACTGTTATAACTTGCTGCACAATTCATTTTGAGATTACCGCACATTTCAAGACGCAGGTCCTTTTTTGAGGCCTGCACTAAGGAACCACTTGGATAACAGATCAGCAGCTACATGTTTATTTCATTTATTTCAGCCCCTCTTTGTCTGTCCAAGGCAGATGCCTTTTATTCCGCAGAGAATGGAGTCGGAACCCCAGACGATCTTCAAACCAAACGCTTCCCTTTGTTTACTGTACTGTATCTTGACTAATGAAAGGCAGAAGACTAGCGTTTAGGGACTGAGGTGGATTTATACACATTTGGAAATCGGAAGAACAGGTTAAATGTGTCTTTACTGCTAATTTAAAAGCAGACTGGGAATAATTTGGAAAGCCAAGTTTGTCTTTGGCTGGGCATCAGGCACTAGCAGAAGAGCCTGGAACAAGCAAGGGGGTCTTTTTCCTTTTGTAAACCACTTAAAAGGAGAAACCAGTCCCTGGCAGCTGGGCTGCATTCGCCCACTTGGGGGTGGTAGGCTCGCTTGCATCAGGCCTGTGTATCTCACACACACACACACACACTCTGAGCTGGTGCTTTAATTACCACATGCGCACCCCCTGCCAGCGTACAGAGGATAGCTGCCACTGGACAAGGGCAGAAAAGCCTCCACTGATTTACTACTAGGTGCATTTCTTGGTTCCTCTCCGAAGGGGGCAAATTGATTCTCGTAATTACAGGAAGCCTAAAATTAATTTAATTAATTTTTTGAATTGATCTTTTCATCTGGTACTTATTCAGAGGATTGCTTTAGAAACCTGAGTCCCACAAAGGCAAAATATGCCACATCGTAAGACACAAGGACCAAAGGGACTTCAAGCAAGTTTTCAAAATTCATGTACTTTTCAAAAATTCCCTGGAGGATTTCTCTGGAGACCTGGAACACATGACCACTTCATGTCACGGTGAATGCCGTGATTTACAGAGTCAATTCTGTTTATACGCTCCTGGAAACAGATTTAATTATTTAAACTCAACACCGCGGATCGCAAAGCTGTTCATTTCACATTGGACTAACACTGCATCACCGTCACTCGAGTAAAATACCACGTTACACACAGGTTCGGATACTTTAACCGTTACAAACGCTTTAAGAAACGCTTTAAGAAAACGCTTTAACTTGAAGAGGCGCAAACACCGCGCAGTCTGTTAGCCGAGCGGCATGAAATATAAAATAAACTAAGATACAGGAAAAAAGAAAGAAATAGTCTGTACCGTCCAGAGGCGGAGGGTTTATTTGTCGGGGCTTTTCCCTTCTGGTGTCAGGCTAGCGTTAGCGGGTCTTTGGCTCCTAACCGAGCCGCTGCCGCACGAAGTAGTGAATCAAAAACAGCACTTTACTATTCGATATTTATTCATCAGTATCGTAGACTATCTGTAATTGAGCAGTAGGTTGTTCTGGACGCAGACTCTGATCAGCACAGAATTATATATGATGATTAGTGATTAGTACTCCATATTATAATTATATTACATATTATTTAATTAATACATGAACGATAGACCAAAGTATTATAGTGTTATATCCTTTCAGTATTACTTTACGGACAGTCGCAGAAAAAGAAAACGCGGCCCTAACAGAGGCGACAGAGCCTAATAGTGCTACAGTGATGTATTTTTCAGGGTATTTCGTTTGTTTTTGCTTTGTTTTTGGTTTTTTTTTGGCTTGGTATTCACTCACCAGGACCCCTCCCCAACCCTCCCCAACCCTCCCCAACCCCGCAGGACTTAATGAGGCAAAACGCCAAATCTTCCAGTGTAACGGACCTGAGGAGCTCACAAAATGAAAAAAAAAAATTAAGGTGAATAGGATAAACTAAATTCCTGCTCGGAGTTGCGGATTGTTGGAGCTGGTGTCCGCTGTTTTGCGTGCAGACTTATCGTCGAAGGTTTCTGCGGTCTCCCAGCGTTTCATTCACTTTCTCATAAACGCAGGGATACATGAGTGTACGGAAAAACGCACTTACCTGCGATTCGTTAGTTCAAAAAGGGGAAAGGCAAAAGAAAAAAAATCCATAATTAAGTATATATCCAACACAGCGTTAAAATGCCTCCGAGTGCGGAACCGAGAAAGCCCAGAAAGTGTCAGCAGCAGGGAGAGCTGCGATGCGTGGTACTGTGTCCACACATGTATTCAGACACAACGGCGCGCAGAGTCCTTGGTAAAAAAAAAAAGAAGAGGAGAAAGAAAGGCATGAGACGGATCCTCGATAGGACTGCCTGGAGCTCACTATAAGTGTGAAGATGCATCTGCCTGCAGCCCTGCTCCAACTCCGCGGTTACGTCATGGGGGGCGGCCCTCGTGCTCTCCCTTCGGCCACTCCCCTTTTTGCCTTTTTCTCTATGTCTGTCTCTCTGGGTCTCTCTCTGTCTCTCTTTCACTTTCTCTCTCTCCCCCTTTTAGCTAAAATTCACAATGAACACGGTTTGCTTTTTTTTATCCACTAGAGGGGGTAAGAGAGAGGGAAACGACCGAAGGGAGGACTCTGGCCCTAAAGATCTGTTTCTGGAGTGGACACTTCATGTGTGTGTGCAGCACGTGCTCCCAGGAACCATCAGTGGAAGAGTGTGTACTTATCTTCATGCATATTCAGTTTTTTAACACCAAACTTATGTTCTTTAAGATACAGTTAAGTTTAGTTAGAGATGGGCTGCATATGCACATATATACACACATATACACACACATATACATACACACACATACACACACATATACACACATATACATACACACACACATATACACACATACACACACACATACACACACACATATACACACATTTACACACATACATATACACACATATACATACACACACACACACACACACACATATACACACACATACTAGAAGGCCAAATCAAAGTCCTTGTGTGCTACAGTTTAGACAGGCTTGCATTACCTCCTGATTTTGTATTAAAGTAGGTATTTGTGAATGAGAAGGGGGGGGGGGGGCTTGGAGGGGATTGTATGCTGGTGATGTGTGTGTTAGTGTGCCCAAGAGTGAAACACACTGTTACTCTGTGTGTGTGTGTGTGTGTGTGTGTGTGTGTGTGTGTGTGTGTGTGTGTGTGTGTGT
>JBBJLR010000153.1:21105504-21116548 GCA_037577145.1 Brachypetersius gabonensis
AAGGTGCGATTAATCGTGAGTTAACTATGGCAAACATGAGATTAATCGCGATTAAATATTTTAATCTACTGACAGCCTTAGCATGAATAAAACCCACCCATCTGTTTTCTGTGAATCAACTGAAAGATTTTGCTGTCAGGATTCATATGCTTCTACAAGCCGCTTGGATGGGCCCCCTATTGTGATGTAATAATGAGGAAATTTGCATAAAACCACCCTCATCTGTGGAGCCCCAACTTACTAGATTAGTTGAAGATCTGCCGTTTTTCTCTGCTGGTTTTACGAGCGCGCATAAGACTCCGAGTGCCCTGAAACGGTTCCTGTTGAAAGTTAATGCAATTAACATGTTTTGTAGCCTATAGACCTGTTATAACTGAAGTGAGTTTTGCATAATATGTCCCCTTTAAAAACACCACTCCTACCAGCGTGAAACTCACAAGGAGGAGTAAACACTCGCATACCTGCGAGGAGGAAAAGGAAGATTATTGTCTTCTGCTTGCTCAAGCAAGCGTGTGACCTGCCACTTTAAAAACACAAAAGAATGTAAAACCGGAGCCCCTCTCTTGGATCTGGTGACATTTGTAAGGAGCCTCTTACACCATGCCCAGTACCCTCTTCAGCGAAGTGTATCAGGTGTTGCTGGACTCTGTCTGCTGAAAGGAGAATGATGAAGGGGGTCAACGACCAGGAAATGAGAAGCAAAGCTCTATCACTATAGCAGTCGTGTTTATGGGCCTGTCCTTCCATAGCAACTGTCAATTTTGTCAAGTCCTGAGAATTTGTCGCCCTTAGAAAGTTGAAGATGAAAGGAAACCGAGTGAGTTCCTCCACATTCCTCTAAACCACAGGGTGAAGAGTGATTGGAGCTGTTGTCTGTCACTGAGTTCGCCTGACCCATGTCACGTTAACTTACCTCATCAATAAGCTCTCAATGCCTTTTTATCTGGTCCAAGCACCATCTAGGGACCGAGTTATTATAGTTTTGAAATGTTTTTGTTTTGTTTTTTTAATCTTTTAATATTTTGGTTTTTACTGAAAAGGAGGAGGTTTATTTTTCTTTGTTTTTAGTTTTATTATGAATCCGGAACATGTTTGGAATAAACCCAAACAATTCTCTTTTCCCTTTTGAAGTTGTTTTTCTCTGTAAGCATTTCTAAATGATTCAGCTGTTTATCATCTGAAAGTGCCTTTAGAAGAAAAAAACAAAAGTGTTGCAGATGTGTTAAATAATCCGAATCAAAAATAGTGCTTTCTCTAATCGAAGATGCAGTTAACTGTTGCACAATGAGTCAAACATAGTTATGCTGTAACAGGTTGATGTAGAAGTAGCAGCAACATTCAAATATGTGTAAGTTCACTTACCTGCCTTGCATTATTTAGGTCATAACATTGCAACACAGATGATTAAATAAAAAATTAGCCGGTTTGTAGCATGTTTAGATCATGGCCAGTCCAGATCATGCATGTTTCTGTTTTCATTTTCTTAGCTGTATTCATTCATTGTAACTCCAAGATGCAAACGAATGATAACTGATGATTTCTCGTGGACCAGCAGAAACATATTATTCGAGTGGTGGACTGGGATGTTAACCAACACAATTGGAATAAGTGCCTCATTTTTGTATTATCATTATTGTAACACTGTATAAGACTAACCTTGTGAAGAGGTATAAGCATTTATGACACAAAACAGCAAGCTTTTATCTGATCATCTGTGAATATGTGAAACAGTTAACAGGTATAATGTTGGCTGATTTTAGAAGGCAAAGTAATGTCAGCAACCAGCAAGTTCGAGCTTTAACAGTGTAAATGTGGATGCGGCCTCACTATTCGGCAAGCCAAAGGTCCTAGTTGACCTCTTATTTGTGTATTTACGACTGTTTATTAATTGATCCATGCAATAAATGTCCTTGCTGTTTTAAAAATTAGTTTTTTAAACGGTAGAACACTTTTAACACTGAACAATGCTGTTCACTAATCAGGCTGTCCATGTGTGAGAATTAAACTGCAGAATTATTTCTGAATCTGAATTATTTCACTGTTTTGTTAGGTCACAGAAATAACACATTTATATACACATGTATGAACCCTCAGCTGCTCAGCTCCCCTGTTCACACCAAACTACCAGTGCTTCCAAACATCCTTCATCCCCAAACGGGTGCCTTGACACACGGAGAGTGAGCTTTATGAGGATGACTTTGCAGATGTAAGCTCGTTTTTCTTGCACTCACAGGCTGATTATGATAACACCATGGGGCGAGATTCAATCCTTGGCCATTAGCATAGTTTGCCGCTGGGAAGCAGAAGCTGCTGCTAACTCAACACTCAAAGAAAAGGTCAGGCTAATAATGCGAAGATGACATTTCTGACTGCATGTATAGAGTGGGAATTACTGTCGTGTTGAGATCAGTCGGGTAAAAACGTCAGTGTTTTTGAGGTGGATGTGCTCACGTGGATGGGTGTGTGTAAGAGTGTGTGTGGCTCGCTATCTCTCTTGGGTGCATCGTCTGTTTCTGTCAGGCCTGTTGTTTTTGCTTAGTCTCTCAAAGTATTTTACATGTCTTAGCCTTGGTCAAAAGAAAAGGCCATTAGCATCAGATAAAGCACACTACCTTCTAAGCTGTCACCAGGAGATAAATGGACAGGGGCCATGCGGTGTTCTTTTGAAGGACTAGAGGATGTTGGAAACAGTGCGGGTGCTGTGGAGGCTCTTCTGTTCTTCTCTTTTGGCGTTGATTTATTCTCCACATTTTCCTCGGCCATACTCGTTTCCTCTCAGCTGCTGAGTCGGTGGTGCCTGGAGCTCTTTTCTTCCCTCCAGCACTGGCTTGGACATGTGGGGGAGGGGTGGGGGTTGGGATTGAGTATGTGTCTCCTCCTACACTGCAGAGGCAGTCGAAAGCAGTTAACAATCCAAGCGTTGCATACTGTATTAGTCAAAACAGAGCAGGAAAAGAAATATGGGGTTACAGAATATGTGAAATACTACCATGGCTAAAAAGCCCCAGTGAAAATGTATTTTCCCCAATGGCCGAGTTACTGGAGCTGAAAAGGGATCTAGAATAATTGATTTTTTTGAAGAACGTTGGGGAAAAATATGTAATTAACACTGAAATGACCCTTTTCTCAAATGTGTTTAGTTAATATCTAGATAATATTTCTGTATCCTTAAATACAGTGAACAGGCACCATACAAGAACCAAAGGGATGCTCTGCCTTGTGTTCATGAGGACTGGAAATGAGGGATGCTGTGTTTTGAGTACTTGTTGGGCAGTTTGAGGGAGTGAGTTTGGAGTTTACTGTGGTGCCATTTAAAATGAAAATGACGTGTACAGTGGGGCTGTTACTAATGATGGGACTAAATGACAGATGCGCTGCCATTTTGCAAACATGTGCATGTCAATGCAGAGCTCTTTCGCCAGTTGCTTCTCATTTGCATTTGTGTAAAGGTCATTTCTCAAATTCTAAAGACATCAAGCTTCTCTTTTATCATAACAACCTCACTGTACAGTGTAGACTCATTTTTCGGTATGTTATGCCAGTTGCTACTCTGTCACATCATGTGACACTGCATCATGCAGAATCCCTTTCTTTTCTGACCCTTAAGACTGCTGTTGAGAGTTTCCCCGGATTCTTTTACAGGTGGTGGTGTTACAGCAGATAATCAGCCGGGACATGTTTTGTTATTTAGTTTTGCTCTGGAGCTAAGAGGCTAATGTAAAGAAGGAGTATTGTAACTTGTAGCCAGCTAATTAATGTAAATAAAAACACATTTATATTGAAGAATCCCAGGTTGTTAAGTAATCTGAAATAGACTTGTGTATACAGTTTCTGATACTTTATGACATGCTGTTATTTATAAACATGGACATAATCAGCTTTTTATCTTAATATCTATGTGGGGCCTGATACCATTTCCCCTGTGATTCGTTTGTGGTCATTTATATACTAAAACAATAATAAACAATAATCTTTTTTTTTCACAAGATCAGTTTGTACACATAAAGCAGCCCCTTTGTCTTAGACTGTGAAAAGAAGCTTTATCGGTGTAACATGCCTGGGGGATGAAGCAGCTGCGCTTGCATGAGCACTTTTCTCTGAATTCCCTCCTTATCCAATCACAGTCCTGGACCCTTCCATCTGAACTCTGGGCAAGTATCTAGGCTTTGAGTGTTGCTAGACATAAAGCTCTGCTGGGGCACATAAGCCTGCTTCATATGAAATGAGCTGTAGTATGTGTTGTACCACAGCCATTCTGAAGCGGGTAAAGGATTTATTAAATTATGTATAAAGATACATGAACGTGGCAGAAATGACAAACCTGTATAAGCAAATAATAACAAAAGCTTACTCAAGTCATTTTGCACATTTGCATTCTGCAATAATAAATAATAATAATTACAGTTTCAGAGTGTGGGACACTTTGTAAATAAAGTTTACTGTATATAATCTAAAACTAAACAAAGTATTACCCAGCACTCTACCCTCCTCCTCCTCCTTCCCTCCTCCTCCACCTCCTCCACCTCCTCCTCCTCCACCTCCACCGCCTTCTCCTCCTCCTCCTCCACCTCCTCCTCCTCCACCTCCACCTCCTCCACCTCCTCCTCCTCCTCCTCTTCCTCCTCCTCCTCTTCCACCTCCTCCTCCACCAAGTCAAGTCTAGTATTCAAGTAAAATGTGTTTTATTGTTATTTCGATCATATACCCAAAGCACACCATGAAGCAAAACATTGTGCCTGCTGGTTGATTTGATGTGCCTCATAACAAGCCTCTGGAAGCGTTTCATGATAATGGGTGAGTGCGACAGGACAATAGTCACTGAGGCAGGACACTGACCACTTCTTTGGCACGTATGATGATGATGATGATGATATTGAAGTACACTGGCACAAGAGTGGCGCTCCGAGAGATAGCTCTTTCTCTTTTCTTTATTACATTAGTTATCAAAAAGCAAAATGTAAATTTGTTTTATTATATGGGCTCCTCTGCACAAGTAGCTGTTTACAGTAAGCAGTGTCACATTTTAGAACCACATAAAAAGTCCGCTAAAGTCATGACACATAAGCACAAAAGTGTTAGTAGTTTACAGTGATAACAAACAGGACCGGCAGGCCAGAGGGGGGAGCACATTGGCCTAGCAATTCAAGCATATAATGAGCCTTGGTTCACCTTTCTGCAGCATCCAGCCTGTGCCCTGGAGTGGTCTGAACATCACTCTCATAGTTAGCTGAAAAGGAGAGGTTTCTTAAGAAGTCCCTATAGAATTAGTTCTCATGCCTACTTTAGCAAGGCTAAAAGGGAGATGTCTCCATGTGGGCTTGTGGTAAAAGACAGGAGAGTTGGGGAAGTCTCAGCTTGGTAAAGAACGTGCTTGTGTTTGCATCGTGCTCAGCTGAGTAAAGCAGCCTCTCAGGAGTGTTTTTTCTGTGTTTTCTCTGGAACCCTTTGCCCCCGCTGAGAAGAAGGTAATTATTCCCATTCCCCATTCGACTTTAAAAACCCAGTGTTCTGTGAGACTGTTCTCCGAGCAGCGTTTGACCTGCATGGCCTCATGTTTGGCCGACTGGAGACGGAGTCCTTGTGTGAACAGCGCTCATGTCTCTGCGAGTGGAGAACCTCGTCTCCGTAGTGTTGACTCAAGGGGGCCATTGACATTCCCCCCCGCTGCCATGTTTGTGTGTGGCCTCTGAAAAAACATGCCCTGCCTGGACAGCAACAGGTGACAGATCAGAGAGTGTCGTCATGACCAACATATAGCTGGAAGCTTTTCAACTTAACTTTTGCCTGCCATGGCCAATTAAGATTAACAATTCAAATACGTTTTAAAATGAATCACAACAGAAGTCAATGGGCAGCTTTTTAGCTAAATGGGTTGATAGGAAATTGGGATGTGATGTTTACTTGGTAAAATATACTGAGATTGATCATTAAAATATTCTTGAGCTTCATAATCATAATCATAGTCTGATTAACTTTTTTAATCCATTTTTGCTAGCTGCGTGCTGTTGCAGAGAAGAGTGTCAGGAGAAAAATGTTGTTTAGAAGATAAGAAAGAGCATTTGTTATCACAAGCTCAATGCAATAAGAGGAATAAAGATAAGGCAATAAAGAGTTTAAAAAAGAAAATAAACAGTAGTAATAGAGCAAACGGAATAACTAACTATAACAATCACAATATCAGATATCATATAATAACAGATCAGTAGTGCAAGTGGTTCTGAAAAGGGACTTAGTGTGAGCCGTAGAAATATGATGAAAAAAATGGGACAGCGACGGTGATGAGGAGCTGAGACTAACAGTCAATAACACAGAAAATACCAAAATCCGCCCAACCTTTCCAGCTGTGTCACGTCGTGCGTGCTCTGGGGTGAGGCGAGGCGCAATTGCAAAGTTCCCTTTGATGGTTTTTATTACACAAAACACAGACTCTACATGCAGAACATAAAAGGCACGGGAGCCTAAAGCACAAAGTGTACTTAAACAGACACAAGACGACCGGGTGGCATGCGGGATGGTGTGAGGGATTAATACAAACACTCTTAGAACTTAAATACATACAGGACTCCTACGGAAACCAATCATCAAAGTTAATCACTAAGCACAAAACACCCAACACCTGACAAACATGACTCTAACATACAAAAGTTCATAATAAAAGTCCCTATTACAAAAATGAAAGAACAGCAGCCTCTACCGGCCCCTGGCCGAGACAGAGGTATATGGCTCTCAAGAAAATAATATTACCTAATTTTAGATAATAATCATATTTTTAACAAAATTTTAGTTCAAGAAATCTGATAGTTGAGAACTAACCATTATTTAGATTCAGTTGGATTTTACTTTTTTTATTTTAAATATTTTTATTGGATAAGCCCTACTAATCGTTTTTTCTGTATTTTGCTCGCAGTAACACTGTAGTATTCAGGTGTGACCATATGCTCAGATGAGATTCTATCTGGATGCAGGTGTTTCCATCCCAGCACTTTCTTTGCCTGCTGCAGAGGAAACTGGATGGATGAGCCTTGTTTGTTTGTTGTTAATGTTGATCTGCAGCATCGCAACCCGATGGTGACAGAAGGATGAGCTTTATGGATATTATGCGCCGGAGGAGGGAGTGCCACACACAGCTGTGCTTGTACACTCACTCAGGCACTTATCCCATCATTCTCTCCTTATCCAATCATCAGTCTGAGCACCAGCAGGTAGGTGGGCTTTGGGAGAGAACATCACTCGCTTTGTCTTTTCTCATTCTTTTCCTCAATCTTCCATCATTTCCCTTCTCGTTCTCATCTCTATCTCTCCCTTTTGGTTCTCTGCATTTCTTTCTTTCTTTTTTTTTTCTGTTCTCTCTGTCTCTGTTCTTCCCCCTATTTCCAACTCTCAATCCTTCTTTCTTTCCAAATCCCAGACACCAGGTGCAAGCAACACCTGCAATGGAGTGCCTGTCTTATTTCACCTCAGTTAATTGGAGTGCACTATCTCCACTAATGAATATTCTCACCTTGGCTCAGCATGGAACATTACTGCAATCCCCACAAACCCCTGAGGGATTTGCACTCGTTCTCCCTCCCACATTCTTCAAGCGTCCAGGCGACCCTTCATAACCGGTTTATCACAAGAGCCTGTTATCGACTTACTGAATCATATTAGAATGCTTCCTGTATGCGTGGGGCGTGGGTGTGGGAGTTGGGTGTGGGTGGGGGCATTATGAGCGTGTGTTTGTGTGTGTGTGTACTCTAGAGACATACACAATGTAGCTCTTAAATGCAAGGAGGTACAGGCTGTAAGCAGTTACATAACTTTAATGAGGCCAGAAAGGATCTGGAGGAAGAGGCTTTCTTAAGTAACAATTTTTCTGGGTAAATATGAGCTGCGGAGGCTGTTTGTGAACTTCTGCCACTGCAGGGTCAAAAGCACTTCAGCACATACATATTAAGTGTGTATTACAGGCAGAGGATTTCCTCTCCTGGTTCCTCTCAGTGGTTCTTCCTCATACTCTTAAGCTGGATGTTCAAAAACGGAGAGTATCACACACATCAGTCCTTGACAGAATTTGTTGTATTTTTTTTCATGAGGATGTACACTAGACAATAAGGCAAGAAGGGTTTCATGCACCTTAGAAATCCCAGATTTGTCTTTTCCTACATGATATAAACATGGCATATGTGAGATATTTACCTGTCAATGTTTCCTGAATCACCGGTTAAGTGACCCCCCCCAGTAATGGTTCTGGGGCAGATGATTTCAAATAATTAAAAAAATATTTTGGCAAGTTCTTACTAGGCTGTAAATATAATACTATTTATATGCATGTTTTTGGTAGGATGATGGAAATAATGGGTTCTCATGAAAATGATTCTGTTATCTCTGGTTAAACATCTGAAATGTCAATTTAAAATGGTGTTTATTATCTCTTTGTAACAGTTTTAAAGAGATTTGGAAAATAATGTTAACTGCTATATTGCACTTATGTTTATATGTAAATCCTGCACACAACCATGTATATCTTTAACAAAACCATCAAATTGCTGTTTAATGTCTATTGTAAAGAAATCAAAATCGTGAATTCAAAACTTTTTAGTGCTTCTGTAAGAAAGAAACATTGCCAGATCTGCATTATTTGCCAAAACCAATAAGATCATTTGGCAAAATGGATCACAGTAATCCCCCGCTTTTCACTGGGGTTACGTTCCAAGAGCACCCGCATATATTGAAAAACCGTGTTGTTTTGTTGTGTTTAAAAAATGACTAAAATGCCTAATTTTACAGTGTAAACTCCCAGAACACTTTAATTTAACTTTAAACTCAGTTTAATGCATTACCCTTAAAGAAAATGTAAAGGTAAATAAATAATCAGAATCAGAAAACTTTATTGCTTAAAAAAACGTTAGCATTAGTGGTTAGCATTACTAGCGTGCAAAGACAAGACAGCTCTCTGTGCTGATGCTCAGTTAAGTCAGGGGCATGGTAGGACATATTGGACTCGTACACAAAAGAAACATTGAAATAGCTCTCTACCCACATGTCTAGACAGGGCACAGCTTACTAATACTAAAAATACTAAATACTAAATAAACTGAGATAACTTGAAAATGTTGGGGGGAAAGTTTAAAACACTAAAATAGGAGGACCATACTCAGAGCAGGCACACTGCAGCAGCAGCTTCTTCTTCTTTATGGCGATTGACAACTTTTCAGTGTATTACCACCACCGCTGGGTTGGTGGCGGTGATACAGTTCAGTTCTCAAAAAAAAGCTGAGGATATTTGCAGTTTCCGCGTTATTGTGGGGATTTCCGCATAAAACGATGAGTTTGGTTCTTTAAAAAAAATCTGTGTGACTGATTCCACGACTCCTGATCCGCGTAAAACTGAGGGATTACTGTATTATTATTGGTGGAAATGTTTGGAAATAGGTTCAGTGATCTTATATTACTTCTACTACAATCATAATGAGAAAAAACAGTAAACCCCCACTTTAACGTAGATCAGCAGTCGTGGTTTCAGTCCACTGTGGATTTTGTCTGAGAACCAGACTAATAATTGTTCACTGAAACCCCCACACTAACATGGAAACTGCAGATATCTTCTCCTCGTGCTGGCTTGCTAAGCACCGTGCCCAAACATAAACAACCCTGCACAAGGACGAGGGAGCATGCAGACGAGACAGCTTTTTTGTGGCAATATATAATTTACTAATTTTGTAACATAAATGTTAATGTAAATACATTTCCAAATCTTTAATAACTATAAATGTTTTGATACTGTCCAGACAACACAAAGAAAGCACGTCTTGGGAAGGTGAAATACCACTGTGCTCAGCAAAATAAGATGAAACATGAATGAAACTAACTGCAATTTGTTTCTGTATTTCTTTCTCATTTGGGATTTTTTACTGCAACTGTTGCACAAATTACAGACCTAGATATTGGAATTCAACATGAATAAAAATGAACTGAATTGCATTTCACAAATGACATTTAGACAAAGTCTCACTCACCTATGAAATTAATATTCCTGTGCAGTGGTATCAGATGTTTGGTTCTTTAGAGTAGAAGTTTTCATAGATAAATCATGTAAAGATATACAGCAGTGGTCAAAGGCAGGAAAAAATAAGGTTGCACCAAGAAGGAATGACAGTAAAAACACTTGAGGTTGCAGTGACATGTCCAAGCGGTTAGGCTATGAGGAATGCTTTGAGAAGGACAGTTAATTAGCTTTAAACTGTAGTACATTAAGTGTCAGTACAGATTTGAAGCCACAACATATAGAACATATACCTCTGATTCTGTTAGCAGTTAAGAATATATTCTAGCAATTTAATACATGAACAATGTTGACAGAAACAGGATCTAGGTAAAATAACTTAAAATCAGCACTATGCAAACTGCATGCCTAAATCATCATACACTTCAGATCAGTTCATCTTAATCAAATTAAATGGACAAAAGTACAAACAAATGTCTGCTGCTCTTTAAGCTCTGCCACATTCTTTTATCCATTTTTGCAGTGTCAGTGTGTTACAAACCACTTATGTCTGTTTGAGACTATATGTGCTGTACAAACCTCAGCTGTTGTAACTTGGCTAAAGCAAATATTGAGTATATGAGCCGAAATCACTTTGTCACTGAAATCGTTTTACACATTTTGGCAGTGTGAGCTATTACAGACAAGCCCCTACTGTGATTGAGTTATCATGAACGACACTTCGTGCTATGAAGCATCTCAAAGCATGGAACCGCTGAACCTTTGTTGCTGCCAGGAGTACCACTGACTACTGAAAAGTATGATAAATGTACATGTGTGTGCTTTAATGGGGGCTGTTATTGTTCTGAAGAGTTTGTTGTTGCATTATTAAAATTTGACCCGTGAGTTTTAGCCATTCTTTATTGAGGCTTTAAACAGACATGACCACACGAAAGCAATCTCTCTCTCTGTCTCTGTCTCTGTCTGTCTTTCTCTCTCTCTGTGTCTCTGTCTGTCTTTCTCTCTCTCTGTGTCTCTGTCTGTCTTTCTCTCTCTCTGTGTCTCTGTCTGTCTTTCTCT
>JBBJLR010000153.1:21116648-21128617 GCA_037577145.1 Brachypetersius gabonensis
CTCTCTCTCTCTCTCTCTCTCTCTCTCTCTCTCTCTCTCTCTCTCTCTCTCTCTCTCTCTCTCTCTCTTTGTCTCCCCCACAGCAAACTCGAGTCTCCTTGGCGGTGGAGGAGGTAAGTGATCCATCTTTGATAACCTGTTTGTAGCACCTGCATTTGTTGGAGCACATGTGAGGTGCTTCTTAATCTCATATGTCTTTGGTCAATTTGTGAGAGGACTGTTCTGGCTAGCACTGCAGCAGTTTTAACTGATTTAAATGCTTCGCACACCTTGGAGAGCTATAAGTCCAGACGTGGTTGTCTCTTTGCTGGCCCTGTCACAGCGTTTTAGCGTCAAATGCTCAGACGAAATCTGAGGCATCCAACCATCTCTGCAGGGTAGAGAAGGGGAGGGGTCAGGCCAGTCTGAACAAAGCTACAAGTGCCCAGAGTTCCTCTTTTGGAAGAATTTTGCACACAGTCTGACATGATTGAAATAATCATTGCACGGAGCACTAGACAGGGCAAAGGAAGGAGATGGAGGAGGGGGTGGAGGAGGAATCAGTCCAATTACTTGAATTTTGATCCCAGCAGTTCTGCACATGGGATTCCAGTTAGTCCTTAGATAATGGACAAAGACTAAAACAGTTATTTCTCCTTTTGCCTTTTGGCACAAAACCCTTTGATTATTTATCTGTGCCCTGGTGTTGACCAAACCCCCCTCCCTGCTTCCAGCGAGGAATGTAACTATCTGACCTAGAGATCAGTGTGAGAGCAAATTTAGGTATTGGACTTTTTGACCCTTTTTCCATGCTGTTTGCTCTGATAGTTGAACACATTCTAGAGTGTGAAAGCCATTTTTGAGCATGGGTGTGGTTCAGAGAACTTATCTCTGGTGCATCTGTAATTGTCTTGTGCAGTTGAAGTGAACCCTGGTCTCACTTTTGCTCAGAAACGCAACGTTGAAAAATCAGTAATGAACTGCAGCGAAAGTTAACTGCTGTTTTCTTGCCCTCAAAAATATTCTTGTAAGTAATCAAGTTGTTAAATTAGTTAAATTAACTAAAGCACTGGCTGTAGTTTTTGCATAGCAGGAAAAAAGAAAACTCATGAATTGTTTAGATTTCTTGTCAAATCATCAGAGCAGTCAGTTTAACGGTTTTAACAATATTAACTATATGTGAGTAAACATATTATTCTAAATGGATGTTACCGGCGTACTTGCTGGTAGCCTAGTGGTTAGAGCGTTCGCCCTGTGATCAGGAAAATAGCGGGTTCGATTCCCAGGCCTGCTAGGCTAGCCACACTCCGCTCCCCGGGCGCCGTGGCCCTGCTGCCCCTGCTTCACTCGGTGAATGGGTTTAATGCAGAGGTGGAATTTTGTGCTGCTCACACCGTGTGCTGTGGTGTGTTCATTCATGACCGAACTGTCACTTTCATATCTGGTTAGATCTTGTTATTTGAAATGTTTGTTCTTCATTTAAACCCGACAATAATTTAAATTCGAACAATCCCTTAATTCATTTACATGTGGACAGTATTTGTCCACCTAGGGTGATCGCACCATATTTTAAGAAGTAGATACAGCTGCATTATGCATGGAACCATTTCAGTCCTTTTATGGCTATTTTAGCCCATTGCTCTATATTTATCTCATTTTTGTGCAGGGATCAGTTTTTTTGCAGCAAGTGGTAAAGATGTTTGTGGTAAGAACTACACGTAAAATTTGCAAAAAACACAAACAAATGAACTTTTACACTGTGATATATCTCACACTGTACAAATTTCACTATAATATTTCAACATTGTAGCCTGACGTGTCTTAACTAATCTGAATAGTTTTGGTACATTATTGAACTCAAATGTTGAACTTTTTGACAGATACTCTATTTTATGTGACTCAGAATGATCTTGGGGCAAAAAGCATCAAATATCGAACATCCCTAGTCGCAATCTTTTCTACTGACTAACTCTAGGCCTTGATTTCAGCCCCTAGTGAGCAAGTGATCATCTGGTTTACATCAAGCTCCTTGGTGTGTCTTCCATGTTATCTGATACATGCTAAACACCCCAAAGTTCGGTGCTTATTGTAGCAGTCCCCTCAGACTCAGACTTTATCCGTCACTTGGCACAGTCTCCTTGATGGGTGCCTTCAAGGGTGGAGGAGGGGAGTACGGCTGTGACAAAACCACTTAGTGCAGCACCTGTAAATGAATTGCCATGACCGTGGGACCAGAAGTCAGACGCTGCTGAACCATTTTGTTCACTGCTACCTCTTTGTATGTCATCACAGCTCTTTCATCGATTGGTCACAACAGTTAATGTCTCAAGGGCAATTTGTTGTCTTCATTATTTTCCCATAATTGGCCTCTGCGTTCAGTGTGGGGCCCTGGACAGTTTGGGCTCTCTTCTGAGAGGGCATTTCATATTAGCAGCGAGACCCTAAGAGAAATACATGTGAAGAAGATTGCCTGTTTACACAACTCAGTCTGGAGGTGGTTTTCTAACCTCTTTGGTTCCAATAAAGAAGCTCCATTGTGCTTTTCTGCACCAAAGGGATCCTAATCAAAGCCCACATCAACAACATTATTTCTCCCCTAATTACTATCCCCTGATAGCAGTGTTGGTAAGCTAATTAACCCTGCAATAATAAGATGTTTGCTCTTAGAAATCTGCCTCGGTAGCTTCTGGGCAAACGCATTACACAAATGCTCGACATTAAAAAAGCAGTAGGTAGCTTTTATAGTGGTCCGGGCTTGAACTCGCCAGGAGGTAGGGAGGTTAATCCTATGTAAATAATTGCAATGTCCAGGGAAGAGTGGATCAAACCTGTGCAATAAAAACTAATCTGGCTCAGCTGCAAGAGCTGAACTATGGACTTCTGATTGAAAACTCTTTCGGGTGGCAAGAGATCACTGGTTTTATCGTCAGGATACTTCTTTCGCTAAGCCAAGAGGTTTCTCTTTCTTTCTATTTTTGGCCCCCCTTCCTGGTTTACCCGAAACAAAGCCAGTCGTCCTCTTCACATGATCCAAAGCCATTTTATCTCCTCACCCTGCTCTATTGCTGTTGGACGGCTGAAACAGCAAGCTGTTTTCTTTCCCCTCCCACTGAGCTCCTATTGTTTAGGGAGGTGAAGACCTCCAGTTGTGGAATTCATCTAATCTGAGGTGTCTTCTTTCAGTGAGCTTTCACTGCTTCTCGAGAAGTCTAGGAGAATGGGTGTGCGGCATAGTGAGGCTGATTTGATTGGACTACGATTGGTTTGTAATAAGCTGTAAACTCTAGGTTGGTCAAAGAAACCACAGTCTTTCGTTGTTTAGTTAAATTATGTTTTGTTTCAGCTGAATGGACAGTAACATGCATGCTGTCCCAATAACTTCGCCCCATGGGGTTCAAAAGGCCAAGTGATTCCTGTTGTTGGGTACAAATAAAACAAAACAAAAAAACAAACACTAAAACCCAGCATTAAATATAAGCCCTGCGTAGTTTAAAGTTTTGTATAGTCAGTGTAACAAGAACAATTCCAGCACTGTTTCCCTCCAAATAGAAGCTCCAGTTGCTCTATTTTTGCTCTCTTTTGTCTTTGCTCTTCTCTTGATTTTAACGATGAAGAGAAAGCTATAGGAACAGTGGAGGGCTTTGATGGAGGGCTTTCCTTTTAGCTTAGGCTTAACTAGACCTTCCAGATAACTCACACCACTTTAAGTGGACGTGCCTCCCATTGAGGCCATGAAGCTCTCGACGTAACAGGCAGCCCGAACCTAACAAAGAACACTACAGTTACAAAAATAAACTCTGTCTTCAGAGTTTAAAATGCTCCTGTAAACGTTCACCAGCCACTTTATAGTTACATCTACATTTAATTGACTCTCATTGTCTTTTTATAGACTTTGTATGAACTTTGTAGTTTACATTTGCAGACTGTAGTCCACGTTTTCACTTCGTAATGTCTTTGCTCCCTTTTATCCTCCTAGCCCATGTTATTTGGACTCTGGAGCATTATTAGCACTGCAGTGACATGGATAATGTGTAAACCTTGGGCACACATTGCAGATATAAAATGTTTGATGATACTTCAGCGATTGCTGTGCATCATTCTTATCAATGTTTATCAAATCAGAGTCATTTTAAGAACAAGCAAATAGCCTTATGGGCACACTCAAGTAATTTCAAGGACAAGTGTATAGTTTTGTGGGCACTTTGTTTCGGATGGGATTTCCTCTGCTCTACACAGTGGGGACCTTTTTTCCCACATGTTCTGCTCATCATGACAAATGTGACCCTACAAAAAGCAATCAAGCAGGTCATGCATTTTCAGAAGCATCGTCTCGTCCCAAGGTACAACCAGTGCTCCTGGATATTACAGTATGAAGTCACTAACTCATATTGTTTTTTCATGTTCTGACCCTATCTTGCAGATGACATTTTGAGCTCTGCAACACATTCCCATGGGTAACTTTCAGAAGTGTTATATTTTATGTTACATTAATACTACAGTAATCCCCCGCTTTTCACGGGGGTTACGTTCCAAGAGCATTCACGTAGAGTGAAAAAAAAATGTGTTGCGTTTTAAAAAAATGCCTATTTTTAGTTGTTAACTGTTATGAATTTATTATTTGTTGTTCATCACTATTAACTCAGTTTCCACAAATTAAAGAGGCTTTTCCAAATAACAGTAATGCATTCTGCTATTGCTGTCTTATTTTGTTGGTTCGTTCTCCCATTTGACACTATTTACTGCTTTCCAGACATGTTTATAACACTGAGAACATCAAGGAAGTCTACACCAAAGAAATTCACATACATTCTTACAATAAATGATGAGCGTTTTCCTTCAGTGTGCAGAACAGGCAAACCTTTACAGTTTGAGCCATGAGAACATCTCTGTCTGTGACCGCGTCCATCTCCTGTTTAGACCTCTGTTTGCAGTCATTAAAGGACCAGCATGGCAGCATTAAGAGATGTTTACTGGATCTCTCCACGATTGTTGCATGTAATTTCTTTGCAATGTCTTTGTCTTTTTCTGTATGCTCTTAATTTTGGTCATCAAGACTGCAGGCCTTCGCTGCGTGCCATGTGACAGTCTTTCGCTCGGTTGAGCCAAGAATAGGTTTTTGCGATACACATTGGCCCAATCAGGAGTGATGGATGGACTAATTGATGGGAAATGATCACACCATTAGTTTTTGGGTGACTTCACTGAGCTCTATATTTAGCAGTAGTGGCATGTTGTGATGGAGAGAACAGAAGTCTATTACTCCTCAGAAGCCTCTAGAAGTTTTTCTCTGGCTTAATATTGATGAAAAGAAGTTCAAAATCAGGACACTTTTCCAGCGGTTAGTAAAGCCGGCTGGCCTGCAGTTGCTCCGTGGGTCTGTGTGATGTTCCAGTGAATCAGACGGAGAACAAACAAAAGATCTCTTGCCAGATTCTGAAGAACACTGCAAACCAAACGTTTGGAAACAACACTCAGATGGCAAATATATATCCGAACATTTTTGATTGTATATAGAATGTAAAAAAACATACTGGATCAGATTTCATTGTGGTACATACATCATCGCATGCTTATAACTGCTAGCTCAGCATAAAATAGTCATGTGAAAACAGCAATAATCAACATAAGCACAAGAGAAAGTTAGGTAAGTATTGTAGAAGAATTTTGACCATTCTAATTACAGTCTGTGAAGTTACCATTGTGGTGGCGAACTTTAAAGTGCTCAGTATACGCCTGTAGTACAGAAAGCTCTTATCTATGTATTCTTGGTTGTGTGGCTGAGTAAACAAATCATTTTGCAGTTTTAAGAAGGTTTTAGAGATTTTTAGTCAGTATTTAAGTTTGTTCTGCATGTAATCACTACAGCATGTCACTGCAGTTTTTACTGTTAAACAGCAATTTTGATTTTTGTTTTTCAGTGCAATGAATGTTTTTATTAAAGGGTTAAATATATTGAATATCAACATGATGCAGTATACAGAAAACACAAGAAAAGAGTAGAAGTTTCTGCTGCTTTAATGCTGATTTCTTTAACGATTATCCAACATCTTTGAACATTTTTAACTACAGGTGGAGTTGCCTGAAACTAGTATGTTGTGGCTACACTTTAAAAAGTTTTAAACATACAAATCTAATTTTATTTGGATGATAAATCCAAATCCTGAGATTTTACCAGATTTTAACATAAAATGTCATAATCAAAAGGAAAAAAAGGAAGAAACTCTTAACTGTGACAAGTCCTTTTTTAGAATGACATTTGCTACATTTTGTGATCATGAATTTAGATCCTTATTAATACATTTTAGTTATAGAGCACATAACACATGCATGTGGGTGAAATAACAGTGGTTAGAGGTCCAAGCAGATTTGAAGAGATGCATTTTGAGAAGAAACTTGAAAGTTGCCAGGTCTGTACAGAGTCTGATGGTTGTGGAAGGGGGTTCCAGAGGGAGGGGCTGCAGCGAAGGCTCGGTCGCCCCAGGTTCGGTGCTTTGTCCTGACAGGTGGAGGTACAAGGTTGGCATCTGCGGAGCGGAGGTTACGAGAAGGAGTGTGATGGTGGAGCAGCTCCGAAAGGTAGGAGGGGGCCAGGTTATGGAGAGCTTTGGAGGTGAGGAGGAGAAGTTTGAACTGTATGCGATCAGTAATAGGAAGCCAGTGGAGGTTTGGGAGGACAGGAGTGATATGAAATATGTGACTCATATGGAATTATGCTAGATTACATACAAAAAGAATCAATCAATCAATAAATGTAAATAACATATAAAAGTAGTTGGTCATTGTAGGCATTTTTAAATAGATAACATCTTTAAATATTTATTTTTTCCACAAAATTTTCAATACAAAAATGTATAAGAATTTAAGTGATCAAATTTCATAGCTGTGTCTATTATTTAAAAATAGACTCGGCTTGACGTAAAAAACACAGTGCAGCTGTGAGCTGCATCTGACTGGTTTTCTTGATTAGTTTAGCTTCTGCAGCCATAGTAAATTCACCTAACGCCCCTCCTCAACTCGTTTAGATGCTCCTGGAGGTATGTTACATTAGGAGTGCGGTAAGAATCCACAGTTAAGCACCGAACTTTCCCTTTAAATATGTTTACCATTTAAAACGGAAAGGATTTGCACTGAGCTCAGATAACATGTGTTGTTTGTTGTCAATCTAACTTAATTTTTAAATATTTATTAAACATTCAACTAATCCCCTGCTTGCTTCCATATTTTTGCTGTGTAGTGTAGCACCTCCTCAAAGGTATTTAGAGTCTGTGTTGCTTTTTGAAGATGCTTCCCAGCTGAATTCTGAATCGGAGAAGGTGACCTGACTGGTGAGGAGAGCTGTTGTCACACCGCAGTGAATCTTTTCGAAGACTCTGTATTCTACATTGCCTGTGTGCTTTCTCCAAACCGTTGAATCATTCAACTCTGTCTTCTTGCATAAAACGGCCTGCCTCCCGTCGGCATTGGCAACCATATCATTAGGTAGTCGATGGCATCACTTAAGCTCCTCAGCTGTACTGGATGCCTGAGCATTTGACTTAAATGGAACCGGTAAGCACTCACAAATACATGTACATGCCAGCATACTCACACATTTTCAAAGTCCTGTTTGTACTGCAAAGCGCTTACTTGGGGAAATTCTGTAAGCAAAGTGATTGCAAATATGTGACTTTAATTCATTCTTTAATCAATTTTCAAAAGTAGCAGTATTTCTGGAGTGCATTTCATTGAACCTGTAGCTCCTTCAGTTATATTAGTTTGCTTGAATTAACTCCAGCATATAAATTATCAATTGAACTGACTCCAAACGGAATTGTGTTAAATGTTCATTTGTTATACCAGATAGATAGTCAGTAGGCCTATATAATACTCACTACACCCTTTTTAATATTTAGCTACCAAGGCAGCTTTAATCATTGGCATAACTAGGATCTTCCTTTATAAAAAAATATATTTTCATTGAACAAAATACAGCATAATTTCACTTGGTTATTTGTTATTATTTCTTAAATTCAAAATGTTGTTTTAAGGCATGATTGTCCAGATACTATAATTTAGGCTTTGCTAATTTGCCAGTCAAGTCCTTTACAAATAACAGTACAGTACGTCTAATTGGTAAATCTAATTCAGCCATTCTTGTGCTTAATTCATACATTTAATAAATAATGATGTTTCAGCCATTTGTGTGAACCGCTTTGGGGTAAAAGCATCTTGTTTGATCTTGCCCTGTGTAATCCAGCTCTGCCTAGGCAGCAGCAGTAAAAGCACACCCTTACGCTCTGGATCTGAAGCTTCCTTACCCTCCTTAGGGGGAACACACTCATTTTCCCCTAGTGCTTTCCAAACAGGAATTCAATTCAATTCTATTTATATAACGCTTTTTACAACCAAGCTGTCAAAAAGCAGCTTTACAGAGTCCAGGTCCGAGCCCCTAGTGAGCCTAAGGTGACAGAGGCGAGGAAACACTCCCTCAGCTGGAGGAAGAAACCTCGGGAGGAATCAAGACTCAAAAGAGTTGGAACCACTAATTGTCTATACGGGTAAATTTGTTGGAAGAGAAACTGAGAGTCTGTAGTCCATAAACAACAGGAACAGAAACAACAAACTCTGCTTGAGCTTTAAGCAGCAGTTGCCCCTGATTGGGGGAGGAGCATGTGTGTAATTGTCAGCTGCCGAACCCAGTTGAGGGCATTTTGGCACAGGGCCCCAGCGATTGCAGGCCCGGGAAGGCGGTGACCTGGGGACCCATGGTGATCAGTTGGGCTGGAAAAGTGTGCAGCAGGTCCCCTCAGACAACGAAAACAGTGAAGAGAGTTAGTTCTGTTTAAATGTTCTGAGAATTATTTACATCTGTGAGGAGTGCAAGATCCATAATCTCTCTTAAGAAGAAGTGATCTATAATCTGTTTAATGAAGTATGGCATGCTGACAAAATACAGTGCCCTATTTATTCTTTCCCTGCTGTGAATGATTCGGCCTCCCAGTAAATGTTCTGGGAATGTGTGTATGTGTGTGCAGTGTATGCTTTGCATGCTGCCAGTTTATGTCTGTCTGTCATCAGGCAATGCTTGGTGTTATCTCAGGCTTCGTGCTAAAAGATTAACTGGAAATGTATTTGAGCTAATTCTCAGCATAAAGAGGGATGCCCTCTGGGGGCAGAATGTCAATATATTCGAACCACAGGCTCCACCTGTATGACCTGTGGAAATGTTGTCTTTTGAAGATGTGGCCTGTGCAGCTCTAAATCATTAACGGTCACTCGTCTGCCAAGGCCAGCCTGAGCCAAGGAATGTACAGTTTTGTTAATTCAATTTTTAAAAATAGATAAACTTGCCTTTTGGCAGTGGGATGATTCTTTTTGCCATGAAGTGTCGTTCAATTATGTCATTAAGACTTTTTCCAAAAGATTTTTCTTTTTTTTGTTGATGTGCTTCTGACAGGATAGACACCATATTAATAACTGTTTATTGCAAAATACAACCGCTTCCATTTTATGCATCCACTGGCACACTCCAGTGAAGTGTAAACTGTATGAAATCCATTCAAATGGATGTTTTTATGACTTAGCAACTGCTGCCTTGTGGTGAGGAAAGCCTTGTCCCTACAAGTATGTTAGATCTAAAGCTAACATTGCTGCACGTGAAAATGATTTGGCCATTCTAAATTAAATATTGCCACCTGCAGCTTGCAAAACACATCCTTTAATATAAAATCTACCTTGTATGCTCATGTTCTACTGTGATTGTTTTCAGTAGAGAGGTCTGGCCTTGAGCTGCACTGTATTTTATATCGTTTGTATTCAAAGTCAGTGAAATATCTAGGGCTTCCAGGAAGCCTTTTTTCCACACTGATTGTGCATCAAAATATGACAAGGACTAGTCTGGCTCCTGGAGGTCTAACTAATGCAAGAGCTGTCTTAGTCCACCTAGATACCAGTGGAAAAACATTTAATGGGACCATTTTCCATTTCAAGCTTAACCCTATTGTTTCCAATACAGCTACAAGACTCATAGTCAGTGCAAATGATCTGAACAGTTGTGTATTGTTGATCTAACTGACCCACATTAACTGAGGAAGAGCTAATTAAGAGCTAACTGAGCTTATTAAGGTTCAGGTGTTGTTAGAGCAGGGAAAGCATGAAAATATGTGACAGTGGCAGACAAAGAACCAAGGTTAGGAGCCACTGGCCTGGAGAATTCTCTCCAAAATACAACGCATACCTCCTCCCTATCCACTTATCTGCCTCATCTTTCTGGGTCAGACTTGGAGATTTCTGTTGAACTGGAACATTCTTGATCCCCATGTCAGGTTGTATCCGGCCATGGGGCATCCACAAGGGTTCTCCGGGTTGGACCTGACCCTTACGCCATGGGACTCGCCATTGTTTGAGAGGATAAGTTGTCCTGTCAGTTGAGTCAGCAATCAGTTTGCGTCCATGCACTGCCAACTAATCTGCTCTGACAACTGAAGGAATGGCACGGCAGGCTATAATCTCACCAGCACTCTTTCTAAAGAGCGTCGCCTCGTTCCATCGTCTCAGTTCCAGCTCTGAATTTCGACAAGAGGGTTTACTTTGAAATAGTTGCTGTTCATCCATAGAATTGCCCCTTTTACTAAAGAAAGGAGGGGAAACGGTTAGTAAGGAGACTTCAGTAAAACAACAGTATTTTTTATTTTCATGAGGAAGATCTCTTTAACTCTGCAGTGTGTAGGAAGACACTAATATCAACATAATGTTGAACAATGCTATTTCAATTTAGGTTTGCAACACCTCTGATTCAGATATGCCTTCGTGTTCCTTTCATAATTTCATAATTCCTCACAATGTTTTAATTATTGATGTATTTGTTTATTTTTAAATGCATCAGTCAGCCATAACATTAAACCACCTGCCTAACGTTGTCTAGGTCCCCCTCATGCCACAAAAGGCTTTGACCTGGAGGAGGCCAAGTCCACAAACACCTCAAACTTTTCTTGGGCACGTTCTTCCAGTTTTGATGCTCATTGTAGGTGCTTTTGTCAGCTGGAAATCAACAGAAGAGTTAAAGACAAGAACTTGACTGCAGACAATAGAGCTCCGTGTGCTCTACCTGTTACGGGAGCCCACGCTTGTGTCGCCTGCTACGACCATCCCAGCAGATCTGGAAAAGCTCGCAGGGGCGGACTGTGCATGTACATCAACACAGAATGGTGTGGAAACACAGGTATGATCTCCACACACTATTCATCGCTGGTGGACTTAGTGGCAGCGAAGTGCAGGCCTTATTATTTGCAGCAGGAGTTCAGTGCCATTGTTATTGTGGCAGTGTACATTTTCCCCGATACTAAAGCTAACGAGGCGCACCGCGAGCCATCAGTGACCTGCAGTCTCGCCACGCTGAAGGGTTTTTCGTAGTTGCAGGTGGCTTTAATCGACTTAAAGACTGTTTTATCCAAATGTTTTACCCAAATTCCACCAACATATCAACTTCCCAACCAGAAGAGCGAATAAACTGGACTTGATGTACAGAGCATCCCTCCGTCCCCTCTGCTGGCTTTCCGACCACTCCACAGTAATGCTCACTGCAGCCTACAGCCCACTGCTGAAGAGAACAAAGCGGGTTTCAAAGCTGATCAGAACATGACCAGAGGGAGCTACTGAAGCCCTGCAAGCCTGCTTTGAGTGCACAGACTGGAGCATCTTCAGAGAAGCGGCGACCACTGACCAACACACAGACATAAATGAGTACGCTGAGACAGTGACAGGGTGCATCAGAGATATCGCCGTCATCAGACACGTTAAGGTGCGTGCAAACCAGAAGTCCACAAACTGCTGAAAATCTGGGATGCTGCCTTCAGAGCAAACAACACTGACATGCTCAGAGCAGCCAGCCCCAACCTCTCCAGGGGCATCAAGCTGGCAAATCGTAAGTATGCCAAGACCGACTACAAGACCCCGCAGCATCTCTCTCCTCAGCGCACTTAGAGACCCAGAACATCAGGCCAGTGCAGAAG
>JBBJLR010000153.1:21138814-21154360 GCA_037577145.1 Brachypetersius gabonensis
GTGTGTGTGTGTGTGTGTGTGTGTGTGTGTGTGTGTGTGTGTGTGTGTGTGTGTGTGTGTGTGTGTGTGTGCGCTACTCTCATGGCTACAGTCAAAGTGTCTCTGATACAGTAGACTGTCTGATTCCTCCTCAGTATGATTAATGATGTTAATGTTAGTGATGTTTACGTAACCCACCTGCCTCGAGTGGCACTTGTTCTGTTGCCTGAAGAATTCCAGGCAAACTAACATTATTGTAAGCTTGACTCCAAACATCATGAGCTGTGTTGTGATTGCTGTGTCCACAGATGACTCGGTAACATAATGGTAGGCTTATAGAAAGTGTGGCGTGATATTTCTGACTCTTGACTTCCCTGAAATGTTACCTTTTGCCTTTTTAAATCCGAAGTCCCTCAGATCCAGCTGTCCATGCCATTTGGCCATGATGTTAAAATCTGCTAGGCCGGTTACTGAGGTAAATTTTTCATTGGGAAACTGAGGTCATTTTTTTATTCATGCGTGCCGTCTCGCGGTATTTTACTCAATTCGCGTGTGCCGTCTCCTTGCGGTACTTTACTCAATAGACCTATGCATTCATTGATAAAATAGCACAAGGAATGGAACGGAGGGATGTTCGTTTTAGAAGTGGTATGTTTTTATTCCCCCATACTCGAGTACTGCTTATGTCTCTGTGTGACATTAACAGTTTCCTCCGGAATCTGTAATGTTTACTTGATTATGATTCTCTGCCTCCAGCAATTTCGTGGATTTGTGGATTTCCATCTTCATCAAGATCTCCATTAAGATAGTACAGAATAGTCCATACGAATGTCCAGACTTTGTTCAGTTTATATCTGGTGGTAAGTCTTCCTGGTCTTAGACAAACTAAGGCTGAACCACATGGACTGTTCTGTACAACCCTAGTAAACGTCTGCAGTTCGAAACAATCAAAGTAAAATTTGAGCTTCAATCTTGTCCCGGCTGATCGACTACTTCTGGGAATCTTTTAAGCTTAATTTGGCGGTGCCTCTGCATTTTAATGTTGCTTTTTAAATGAGAGTGAGAGAGTGAGTGGGTCACTGTCTCTCTGTTTTCAGAGGGCTCTGTTGCTGTCTCACTCCCTGCTCCCCTGTTCTCACACACTCACTCTCTCAGTCACGGTCAGTGTAAGGTCATTCACGCAGTAATTGTATAAGCTTTCCTGTGTAGGCATCCGTCTAGACACCGTTAGTCTAATATGAGAGATCATCAGAGAGTGTGATTGTCACCAGAGGTGTTTGTGGCATGCTTGGTAGATGTGTATTATGTTGTCGGGGGGGTAGAAGGTCATATTGTGTTATAGCACTTCTACGTGAGGCAAGTGAGATGCTGCTGGGGGACAGAATGAGTGACCCCTGGGAGACAGACAGCTTTACGAGTAGAGGTGAGGCATCCCAGCAGGGAGGAAATGGCTAATCACATTCCCTTCTTGATCTGAGGTGATAATGTGGCATCACTGTAGCTGGCTCTAGGACGGCCATACTGTTGTATGCTGTATGGTGTTCACTGATCCAGTGACATGTTGATTTTTTTAAAATAAATTCACGTTCTCAGAGAGCGCATTGAAAGAAGTATGACATTTTTTTAAGGTAAGGGTGCACAATGTCTATTTATTTGATAACTTTTACAAAAAAAAAACCCTATAATGGCCTGTACATAAGCTGTGGCATATAACACCATAATATAAAATCTGCCACTGCTTATGTATAGGCCATGTTTTACAATGTGAAATTCAGCAAATGTTCTCTGTTGTCAAGGTTAGCTTGGCCCGGGCTCACCCCCAGCTGTTACTTTCATTTATTTTCTCCCTGATCAGCAATGCCTGTGTCTCATCGCCACACAATTTTTAAAGCCAATCTGACCTGGAGATCGGTGTATGTTCACCATTATATCAACTATTATTTCTGTCTGGTACTAATCCAGGCATCCTATGCTACATCCATTGGGCTGCATCCACATCTGAAGGCACATTTATCTGTCACATCAGGATCTTAAGTTATGCAGGCATCAGATCCCCATCACTTTCAGCAGAACAGAATGCAGGAGGAATTGGATTCTGGGTTCATGTGGTACTGGTTCTAGAGCAGACAGGATAGACAAGTTCTGACTAATTCTTCTTCAGAAATTTTACTCCGAAACAACAGTCTGGGTGATGATCTTTCAGCAGAGTAAAGGACACAGCTTTCCATTTGCCATTGAACCACGGAGTGAGACCAGAGTAACAAACAGTACGGCAGCTATGAGGCACCCCAGCTTTTCCCTGCTCTCCACGTTTACATCTGAAACAGTACTTTTATACAATCATCTCTTTCTTGGTCAGGATCACATACATGTGGCAAAGACAGCTGTTATTATGTTGGCATGCAACAATACGCTTATCAAAATACAGCAAAGTAATATTGTGCCTGTAACTTAAAATCTGGACGAGTTAGGAACGTTTTGATTGCAGATTTGGATTCAGGACAGTCGATGTGATGCAAATCACATGTTTTACTACAGGAGCAAAACCCTTGATTTCCAGTGATAATAATCTGGGACCAGTTAGATATATGTATTTACTGTATGTGGGTATGGAGGGGCCAGAAGCGCTTGAAGTAGGTTCTTCATAGTCAGTCCAGCTCTCGATTCATATTTTCTTACAGGAAAGTGGACAATTTGTCACTTCTGTGCTTCTCTTCATATGCCTTTAAAGAAGCACTGTCCTTTGTTTCAACCCTAACCTCTATAGTAGTATCGCTCCATCACTGCTCAGTGAGGTCCATTCACTGTGTTGTTAAGGCAGGTTTTGTATTTTTCCGTTCTAGTCAAGTTTAAATTAAGAGTGTCTATATAGCTTGTCACTAACTCAATATCTGCAATATTATTTTTTAATGTTTCCCTTGACATCAGAAATACTTAGGCAAGTATATCGAGAAAACAGTAAAAGTAATGTTAAAAATAAATAAAACAAAATATTTGATGTGCGCTTAATATCACACTGGTAAATCCTGAATTAATAAGGTTGTTAAAATCAGGAAAAAGATTAGACAAACTCAAAATAAAACTCATTTGAGAGCACCTTACAAACGGTGTACACATGTATTGTTATCAGGTTTGCTAATAGAGTGGTCATTTTACACGCCTTCACAACAGACCAGTGTCATCTTGGAGTCTAATAATGTCATATTACATATCTTTTATGTGCCAATTTTTTTCCTTTTTTATTGGGTCTACTGTGACCCCCCCAAGATTCCCAGAAGGCGTACAAATTTAGTGCGGTCCAAAGATCACATAATAGGACCTATCTGCTGCTAATCTAAAACTACATTCTCCTGTGTCCCCCCTGAGCCTGGCCTCTCTCATAGACACATTTATCATTCATTTAATGACATTGCTCCACGTTTTGCAAACATGTTATGAAATGATAGTTTCCATTAGAACTGGGACACTGCCTCCCCCACCTCTGGAGGAGCTAATTAAACTAAACTAGTTTCCAGCCCATTCTAAATGACTTCAGAAAGATCCATTTATTATATGTGCCCTCCAGTCCTGTTACAAATATACTCAAATATTATATTTATCAATTATATAGGTTAGAAAGTGTTGATGGCAAATCTACTGTGTCCAAGCCACTGAGAATTGGGCTATTTGTTGTACTGTCTGCTGTACACAGCCACACAGGGAACGGTGTGTAGGCCCATAAGGTTGATATTTTACTCCCATTCTGAAAGGACTAATTGAAAATCCAGGTTCGGTGAGGCACTTTTCTGTTATTACAAAATGATCCAATTCAACATAGTTATCCACCTTCTGTCTGATCAAACTCTAAAGCACAGATCAGTCACAGATAACAGTTATATTTCACATTTTCACATTTTCTTTTGTTTGCTGTCGTAGCTGTTTTTCAGAGAGATAAATATTTATAATATAATTGACTTTATATATAAAGTCAGAAACCAGGCGCCGTACTACAGAAACCTCACAGATAGGACGATTTAAGATTTTTTTCAGTTTGGTATTACAGAAGCAAATCCTGACTGAATTTCGGAATCCTATCTTATCTGGAGTTAGGAATATTAAATAAGTGATCTAACGTCGATGATCCACTTTTATGTCTGTTACCTAGCAACTAACTTTACGAGGCTCCAGTCTGTAACACTGTATCGTCAGAGTATCTTCATCACTATCTTCAAAATATGAATATTAAACAACGCCATGCTCTGAACTTTAAACCAGGCAAACTGGCCAATATGGACAAAAGTACTGGGACAGAGCTGTGATACACAACTATGTGAGAAAAAGTATAGGGACTCTCTCTCTCTCTCTCTCACAAACACACACACACACACACACACACTCACAGTCACACACTTCGCTTTGAAAATCACCTTTAGCGAAAAACGAAGCGTATTTGTTAATTGTACCCCAGCCGGGAGGGAGAGCGCCGTGCGACGGGTCGCCTCTCCAAAGCTGGGCGGAGCTGATCGGCTAACGGCATTATCACACACCCAAAGTCTAAATAATCAGCCAGCGACAGTTAATTTAAGATTTTTTGAGGTTAGGATACTTCTGTAATACACTTTTCTTAACTGAAGTTAGGATAGGAAACTGGACTTAGGAACGGTTGTTCTGTAATGGCTTTTTTCTTAAATAAGAAAGTTTTCCTAAACTGCCGTTACCATGGTTACCACACAGTTAGGATTGGATTTTCAAAGGCCCCAGGTTCACCTTATGGATTGTGATTCTATGTTTATCCTGAATCCTGCTTAATATGATGAAGGGCATGCACTGAAAAGTTCAAAAGTCCAAACGTTGAATTGAGTAACTCAGTTAATGATTGAAACAGTCACACTCTGGGTGCTTTCTTTGGTAGATTCGTCTTTTAAACGTAGCAAAATTTCAGTGCATTACTGTTCTGTATTTGGAAGGTGTAAACCCACACTGGCATTAACATCTTAACAATGCTGAGAAGATCTGTTTTCCTTTAGTGTACTGCACACTTCCTTTAATTCACCAGGGCCTGATCAGCCTGTCTAGAGTCCATTTAGCTAATGGGTTCCTCTTTGGCCATGGGTGTGTCTGTACACGTTCGTGGGCTGCATCTTAGACCTCCCACTCGAGGATGTGGAGGGTGATATGTGCTGACAGAGACAAATGGCTCGAGAGAGAGCAGGGTGGCACATGAGATAACGTCAGGATGGTTTGAAGCTCCAGGCCACTGCACTGCCAGGCCACGCTCTATAGATTAGAATTGCAGATAGTCCAGACATTGAGGAGGAAGGGGAGACCTGTGAAACTAGTGCTGGAGCTTTGAGTGACAGGAACTTGAGCTTGGATATGCTGGGGCCCAGCATGTGTGAGCGCTAGTGAGCAAGCAGACCTTGTCAGCCAAAGAAAGGGATAAGAACAGTTTTGAGGAAAGTTAGCACCATGCTACTTCAGTTCAGGGTGATGTGTTCTGCTAGTCTTTAATATTAATTCAACCAGGACATTAGGTCAGGTCTAGAAATGCTTTAACAGGGTTGAACGTGAAAGTGAGCATTCTGTCATACGTGAACACACCACAGCACACGGCGTGAGCAGCATGAAATTCTTCCTCTGTATTCACAGAGTGAAGCAGGGGGCAGCAGGAACACGGCGCCCGGGGAGCAGTGTGTGTGTGGGGGTGCGAGAAGCAGTGTGGGGGGACGGTACCTTGCTCAGAAGTGCCTAGCGGTTTTGGGAATCGAACCCACAACTTCCGGGTCACGAGGCGCATGCCCTAATCACTAGGCTACCAGCTGCCCCAGTTGGGATGTAGCAGGGGTTATGATTCGTTTTGGCTTCAGCCTATATCCACCTCACAAGAGAGGTCAGCATAGCTATGAATGCATTGTTTGTTCAAAATACTCACAGTATATTTATTTTTTCTGTATTAATATTAAACAAATCAACAAATGAGCTATTAATCAACTATTTTGTATCAATAGTAGGTTCATAAATCAGAAACTCACCAGTGTTATCAATGGTATCACTCAATTTTATTAAAAGTTGGTATATCTGCAGGGCAGTTTCAAAGAAACAGTATAGTGTTAACATTTTGGCATCCTCATGAGTGAAGTAGTGAAATGTGTTGAAAAAAATACGTAAACATCTTCTTTAGTTTAGTTGCAGAGTTACTGTGTATATAGATAAATATCTGTGACAGTAATACCACGGAAAGAAATAAGTCGTGGTATCTAACAGTGCATTTACGTCGGATTTGAAAGAGAACACACTCATAAGATCCATATGAAGCCGGCTGAGGAGGGGGCATACACATGGGCACCGGAACCATAGCAGCACTTCACCCCCCCACTTTTCCCTTTCCCGGACAACAGACGAGTTGTTGAGTGCTGCACACAACCACAAACATCCAGCCCCCCACCCCCCCCATCTCGGTTTTTGCGAACATGATAGTTAGTTGTAAGTGATAAGATGTTCATATCCTCACAAGAGAACACACAAAACATAACATGTGGCTTGTGCTACAGTTACACCATATTTTATTGTTGCATATGGTATAGTAATGAGATAGAGAGGTGTAGTAATGAGAGATAGTCAGCATCACTGCCCATGTTAGGTGGGTGATGACTTGAGTTGGCAGGCAGAAGTGGTTGGCATGGCTTAGGTGAGGTGACATGCATTTGCCTGTGCCAGGTTCATCCATATGTACTCAGCCCTGCCATGCTGCTCGCTGTCAGTCTGACAGCCAGAAGTGATTCGGCAGGACTCCCCTGGGCTTCATTTAAGAAACAGAAGACATCCAGCATGTCCATTTGAAATGACGGGCAGTGCCAGTGACATTGTGGAGTGTGTATGTGTGTGAGTGTGTATAACGTATGCCTGTGTTAAAGGGCCCTAAGATGATTCATGAGTCTCAGTCAATGTTCCAGAGTGTATCAGCAGCAGCTCTGCAAAGTTCATTCTGCAGAGTTCTACTTCTAGCACATCTGTACTGAACTAAACGGATTAATATGTCCACTATGATGTTATTCACGTAATGTCATATTGAATTTTTGAGCTATTTAATATGGACAATAGTAATGTATCGCCTGATCCCAGCAAAAACCAGCAAACCACCATAAATAACTGTGGTGATCTTATGGTGGTTTTTTCAATTGATGGACAAAGTAGGGGCTAATAACAGATATAGAATAGACAAAATTTTTATTCTAACAGGTATTCGTGATAAAATGACCACTGACTATAGGTACAAAGTAAACAAGTTTGACGTACTGGAGCTGATTATGAGTTAAATGCTAAGCCAAATCCCACTGGTAGTGTTTAAAAGGTAGTGTGACTCCCTGTTTAATACTTCACTGGGACAGTTCTTTTTGTAGTTGCTGAAGAAAGTCATTATGAATGTGGACCAGGTGATCCGATCAGATTATGATTGCTACAACTGATTTTAGCTCATTACTTCGTTTAAATGTCATAACCTTTGATAGGGCTGATTATCCCTCTCACTGAAATATTGCCAGAGTTAAGCTTTTAACTCCAAGCTTAAAGGGCATTTTGAAGTCACATGGTATCAACCTCTACAGAAATCAGAATTCGAATACACACACACACACACACACGCACACACACACACACACACACACACATACATATATGCAAATACATGGACTAGAACCAAATGGAGTTCTTTAGTTTCATAACTAGGACAGCGTAGACTGTTTGTATGTAATGGATGGTAGGTAGTGCACCTGGGTTTTATCTAAATGTTCAAATTGCATATGATGTGTTGATACAAGTAAATTTTGACTCATATTGAAAAAAGTTAAACTGTGTTGGGAAATTTCTGAGAGTATACAATTATTTTGACCCTCTGAGAGTATACAATTATTTGAAACCTAAAAGTGCCTAAAATAACATTAAGAACTAAATAAAGGAGAAACATGATTTCAGCCAAATGGGCTCTTACTAACTACTGACTGTAGACAAATGTATGCATATGCTGTTTTTTTTTTTCAGGAAATGTCCACAACTGTTCTTAAACCTGTAAACAGCTTAAATCCACATCAACTATTTAACCAAAATACTGCACATTCGGTGCACCTATACAACATCTGTCAAATAATAATTAGCCAACACCTGCCAAACAATAACAGAACGACACAAGCCATAGAAAAGTCAAGAAAGAGAAAGAGACTGCTTTTTTAGTAAGCAGTAGAATACAAGACAAAGTTAGTCGCCGAGGAGCTCCTTGAAGAGGTGGGTCTTCAGGCGACGCTTGAAGAGGCGAAGGACTCCGCAGATCTGATCAGAAGAGGGAGTTCATTCCACCACTAGGGGGCGAGACTGAGAAGAGTCTTGACGCTTGTCTTCCTCTACTTTTGAGCAGCGGAGGCTCAAGACGAGCTGTGCTTGAAGCCCTGAGAGGACCAGAAGTGACACGTTGTCAGTGCTGCTTTGTTTGGAGGTGCAAGTCAATGTTTGGCCTTGAAAGCGAGAGTTAAGGATTTGAACTGAACACGAGCGCCACAGGGAGCCAGTGGAGGTCCTTAGTAAAGGTGTGGTGTGAGGGAACTTAGGAACGTTGAACACTAACCTGGCAGCTGGTTCTGGATCAGCTGAAGTGGTTTAGTTCCCTTCTGTGGAAGTCCGGCCAGTAGAGAGCTGCAGTAGTCCAGTTTAGAGATGACCAGGGACTGGAGAATCTGTGTAGCTTTCGTGGTGAGGAAGGATCAGATTCTTCTGTTGTAGAGAAGGTATCTGCAGCACGTTCTGTATGAGGGCATGTTCTTGGAGGGCCTGGTGAAAAGGCAAGGGAGAGGCGGTGAGCCAGGCATGGAGGGGCATGGCTGAATGAGAGGTTGCCCATGCGTGACAGTCATTATGTGCATCCTCCCTGTCACTTAAATGATAGAGTGACAGAGCACACAATTACCTTCACAGACTGCCACCCTTAAAAAGAAGGAAACATCGTCCTACCGTTTCTTACTTTCTTAGAGAGGAAGAAAGACCTACTGAGCATGCTTCATCAGTCTCATTACCAGTCTCTAACTGCTTGTCACATCTTGATTAAATATTTGTTATTGTTAAAGGTCCTCAGGCACACATTTGCATTCTAAGTAGAATACTGTACTGTAGCTTTTAGACGTCATCTCCATGTGCCACATCTACAGCTTTTCATTGATTGCAACAAATAATAATTTTAACACCTTTCCCTGTAAGATCAGAAAACTTGCTGACTGAAAAGACACCTATAATAGGAGCTGTATCTGCCCACTGACTCCTGTTGTGCATAAAGTCAAAAGGGATTTGGAGACATTCAGTGGAGGGGGGCCTATTACCCATAGCCAGATAAAGTTAAAAATGGTTACATTTTCGTATCTACCTTTGAACACTCAAATCAAAACAGATCAAACCTTTCTTGTATAAAACAAGGCTGGAATGGGATACAAGACCATCAGCAAGAAGCTTGGTGACAAGGTGACAGCAGTTGGTGCGATTATTCTGAAATGGAAGAAATCTAAATGACTATCTTGCCTCATGGATGTTCATGAGAAAGGTGAGGGATCAGCCCAGAACGACACAGGAGGAGCTTGTTAATGATCTGAAGGCAGTTGGGACCACTGTAAGGATGGTGTTCTTCCCATACTGGTCTCCCAAGCTGCAGCCCCTGCTCTGGTTCCCGGGCCGGTCTCCGCAGCAGCCTCCCAGGCTCCAGCAGCCGTGGCTCCCGCTGCAATCCCATCAGCAGCAGCTGTGGCTCCCGCCGTGGTCCCTGCAGCCATGATTTCCACCGTGATTCTAGCATTAATACTAACAACGCACTACTATTATGAGCATGGTGGTGATTTCCCACAGTAAGTAAAATTGTCTGCATATAACAGTCACAAACACCAGAAGCGGTGAGCAGTGACTTGACAGCACAGCATTCTCACTCCGCCATCTCTCTTCTGGTTACATTATGGTCACTGTGGAACATAATCATGAAAACAAAAACACTGCGTGGTTCACTGGAGTCAGATGTAGCCCATTTGTTTTGTCCAGGGAGCAAACATTGGCGAGTAGGATGGATGGAATAGTTGGTCAACAAACATTAGCTTTTAGCCTAACATGGACTTCACCAAAGTGCACAAGTGTTGGTCCCAGAGAGGCCACTGGGACTTTCTGTGCCACCCTCTTGAGAGTCTTGTTTAAAGAATGTAATACAGAATCGAATCAGAAGCCAAAGGAATGTGTAATAAATGTACTTGAGATTGTTTAAATTTTAAATGTTAAGTCATTGACTGCATCGTCAGTGTGGCAATTTTGCTAAAATATTTGGTTGTCATGGTTGTCATGCTGTTTTATTTATGTAATCTGCAATTTCAGTAGCTGGTAATAAAATATTAGCACTGAGGAAGTGCATTTATATAGTAGCTTATGGATAAATTACGTCTATAAAATATTTCTTTATGTTTATTTATGTTGCATTCCTGTGTCCCATAGACAGAAATGTCTCAGGCTCAGAGACCTTGTTTGCCCACTACAGAATGACCTCAAAGACCTATACCATTATCATACTGTGCATATGTACCAGTTCCACACTGTAGCTGTGTGCACAGATAACTGCACATAAAAGCTGGGCCTATTCTGTTGAATGCTGATAATGCTGAAACAGTAGAAAGGTGACACAGGGTTAATTTTCCTCAAAAACAATAACTCTGTGTCACTCTAGTGGTCCGCACAGGGCCAATGATTTTCTACTTTATGATCAGGAAATAAAGGGGTGTTTTAGGGAGCAGCTGTTATTGCTTAATTTGGTCTGCACTGACACCAGTGGAAGTAATTTATAGCACTCTCTGGAAGTCGGCAGGAAAGTTGTCAGATAAATCACGTGCTGGGATTCCACTCTGGCATTTAATGCCTCTGGCTTCGGCAATCCCCTTCATTATGTTTGCATGGGGTTTGTGATAAGGGTGATGGGGAAAGGGGTTCAAACAGTGTGTGTGTGTGTTCATGCATGCATGTGTTTTTAATTCATTTAAAACATTATTGAAAAACATATTGGACACATTGAATGTTCATTCAGTCTATAGTAATGTGCTTTTACTGGCACTTCCTTTATAACCATTTAATAATCTTAAGATTCAAGATGATCCGTTTTAACAAATTTTTTCATTTGTCTTGCATGTCTTGTCATTCCATTTATTATTCACTTTATTATTCCACCTGCTTATTTATTTACTTGGCCTTCATGTGCTCTGTGTTTGTGGGTGTGGATGATCTTACCTCGGGTCTTTCCCTTCTCATATATGTCTATTATAGATGTGAAGTGCAAGCTTACTGTACAGAGGGAATAGAAAAGAATCACCCCTTCAGAATATTTACATTTTGTTTCTTTACAGCCTGAAATGAAGAAAAGTTTTTTTGTATTTATAACATTCAAGTGAAAGATAGAAACAGTTACAGGAGTGTATGGCAAAGAGTGCATGACAAAATCACAAATGCTCTGCAAATACGGCTTGAATGGGAGATTTGCTGCTCTTCAAGAACGCATTAAGTCTTGATTTAGCTTTACCTAAACGTAGTTTGAAAAGTCTGAGGCCAAGTGGTAAAAGCTGAGACCAAAATTGAACTATTTGGCATCAACACCAAATGGTACATCTGGGAAAAAAAACAGTGCTGCTCACCATTGAAAGAACACCATACTGACATAAAGCATGGCGGTGGTAGAATCCTGTTTTGGGAGTGTTTCTCTGCAGCAGGAACTGGTTCACTTGTCACTTTAATTTGTAATTATTTATTTATTTTTACGTCTGGTCCACCACAGTCACGCCCCCAGCAGAGCCCGTCCCCTGAGTACTGAATGTAAACAGCCCTGGGCACGTGTAAATGACATCATGGTTTGTTGTGTATGTGGGCGTCTGGTGCCTAGTCAACCCAGATGAGAGTGCTGAGCCTCGTTAGCTCATTAGCCGGGTTTCTAAGTACCTCACAACAGGTGCACCTTGCTAATGACTTTATTGTCTGCATCGTGTGATTGGTTGTCTGGGTATGTGTGTTAGTATGAAGCCCAGCCGATCCAGAGTATCATTGTGTGGTCACCAAACTCATCCATTCATCTCTGACTAGGGTTTCTGTGCATATTGTGAACCCTATTGATGATCGAGAAGGACTTTCCAGTCAACGTCCAGTTGATTCTCCAAGTGGCAGCTGGAGTGTTTCCCCTTTTAAGGTCCCATGACATGAAATTTTCACTTTATGAAATGTTTTAACACTAATACGAGTTCCCGTAGTCTTCCTATGGTCCTGCGGTGGCTAGAAATGGAAATAGGTATAAAGGGAGCCTTGATCATCCTGCTCCAGCATTGAGAGAACTCAGATGGCTCAACCTGGAGCAATACAGAGCTGGTTTTGCTGAACGGCTGAAAATTAAGTCTGGATCAGTTCCAACTCTCCTTGGCTCAGCTATGAACCTCGGACAAGTAAGTCAACTTAATGCTATATAATTTTGTTGCTTTGCTGTATATGGTTACCTAGCTTTTACCCTTAGAATGTGGCTGTAACATTAGCCCTGCAGCTTAAACCCCAGTTATCATGCTACTGTCGCTAATGTAAAGGTAGATAGCATCAGGTATGAATGTGAATGGTGTGTGAATGCACACATTAACTTGTTATTTGGACAGCCGTAGTGCTGTTATGACGTGCGCGATAACTGCCTTTCCTCTCATTGAAATGACTGAGTGAGCACCTCTGCAAACCATCTGAGTGATCAGATGAGAATGAATCCGTGTTTCATTCATTCATTCATTTTTCAATTTGAAACCAAAACAAAAAAAAGGAAAACGACTCGTATTTTCAGTTTTTGTTTCCAAAACCAAAACGACAAAACGGATAACGGCTCATTTTCTGATTTCCCTTTTTGTGCTCAAATCAAAAATGGAAAAAACAGAAAACGAATGCTCATATTCCATTTTGGTTTTCATTGGGTTTCATAAGCTCCGGAGTGTAGGAGGGCGGAGAAACTGCAACCTGGTAGCTCCGCCCACCTGTTTTGGCTGTAAAAATATTCTGAGGGAAAAGATGCGGGGTAAAAAAAAAGTCTCTTATTTTTAGACATAATGTACTTATATTTTACCCATAAAGCATTTCTTTATGTAGATTTTTTTATTTTAAGCTTTTATTTTGTAATTTTAGGATTTTTACTTTTTCATAATGGGACTTTTATTTTGTCAAAATGGGACTTTTATGTTGTTGGATACGTTAGCATTCCTATAGAGTGGCTCGTCGGTCAAGTGTGGCTCAAGATGGCAGTCGAGATGTGTTGAGGGATGAGGCCTAAGGTGGAGTCTAGAGTTTCGTAGCATGACAAAAGGGATGACAAAAGTAAAAAAAGGACAAGTTGAAGGTCAAGATGATGCTCATTAGGAGCAATCAGGCCTGCGTGAGTGAGGGATGGAGGGATGATGGATGGATGGATAGAGGTATTCAGGGATGGATGGACGGACGGATGGATGGAAGGAAGATAGATAGATGGTTTAAACAGGCGTGGCCTGAGGTCTCGTATGAGGTTTAATAAGACTTGGTCACTGTATAGAACCTGAAAGTCTCTTCTTCTGAAACTGCATTAATTTCAACGGGGTTAAAAATTAATGGAAGTGAACAGGGGGAAAAGGGATGAGCGAAAGAAAAAGAAAAGACGAGTGCAGGTCATCACCGACTGCGTTAGTGTGTCGGGAAGTTGGCCTGAGGTATCACATGAAGTTTAGTGGGTTTCGGACGAAGCGTGTCCGAGCAGAACTATCTGAAAGTTGAGCCCTATTCATTCCCTATGGGCCTTTTTTTTCGTCCAAAAACGAAAAAATGTGTTAGGGTTGGGGGTAGAGTCAGGGTTAGGGTTAGGGCTAGGGTTACGGTTTGGGTTACGGTTAGGGTAAGGGGTAGGGGTAGAGTTAGGGGTAGAGTCAGAGTTAGGGTTAGGGTTAGATTGCATTTGGGTTTCATTTGGCAACCAGGATAACCATCGCAAATGCTTTTTTATGTAGTCCATGAGTGAAATTGACGCAGATCTTTGAATGATTTGAGTAATTTTTATTTTGAAAGATCCAATAGAAACTTTTACAGTAAGCTTCCATATCTTGCTCTAAAACACTTTGTACTAACCCATAAGATCTTGCCACTGACCAGAATGCAGATTTAAAATTCACATAAATTGTTTCATATAAAAAATGAAACATATTGCAATAAGTAATATAGTCCACCCAGCATGCCTCATACCCACTCCAGACAGTACATATTATGTTTTGTGCTGTTCCCTGTTCTACTTTTCTATGAATTTAATTTCCAGCCTTTGGTCTGCCTAGCTGACTGAGAGGTGTCACCATAGAACAGTGCATGTAGTCGTATTGCACCACCACCACTGTTTAATATTTCTGTCTCTCTCTCTCTCTCTCTCTTTCTCTCCATTTCACAAACAGGCCTCTGTAGAACATTTGGCCCATAACTTGACAGCCACTGTTTTTGTTTTGTTTTGTCCAGCTGAGCCCCTCTGTCCCTAGATTCACCTTTACCTGAGCTGTTACTTATCTTCATGACACTAGGCTGAACTCATGAACTCATGAGAACTTTACTTCACCATTGTCCCCACTGGTTGTGGTCACAACGCACGGATATTTTTGATAAGTGGCTTGTCTTTATTGATGTTCTTTTCCCTGCCAGACACTTCACCCTCTCTCATTTTGAATGGTGGAAAAATCTCTGTGCCCTCTCTTTCTGATTACGACAAGGTCAGATTCGAGATTCATCAAAGCTGAGAAAACCTCAAGACCATCTCAATGACTGCTACCTTTACCGCATGAACACAAGTGGATTCTCAAGTAAAACTAAGCACAAGATTGTGTGTATGGAGTTTCCTCAGAACCGTTCTCCATGACGATTCATTACCTTGGAGAAGAAGGAAGGAGTAGTATGATGATGTTACATTCCAGAATCATCTGATCCTGATTACATGGCCAATGAAGATTCAGAACCAGAGACATTTACACAGGCATCCATCCAATGTATCCACTTGCAGTGGGTGTTACTGTAACTCACTACAGAACATGAAATCATAACTTGACGGCGTTCTTCACTGCTGATGGCTCCCTGTGCGATTGTCGTGACATCGATGGACTTTTCAACAGTCTGTCACAGGAACACCTGCTTTGGTTTTAGTAAAAACTACATACAAGTACATGAACTAACATTAATAACTGAAAAAGTTCCAGTGACTGGAAAAAACTGAATACAGATCTAAAATAAATCTGTTTGTACCGTTAATACTGTTTTTGTTACAGTCTTTTTATTTCTACTCCCATTGTAGAAATAAATGCCATGTCATGTCATTTTTTTACTTGTTTGTAAATCCATATGTACTACTGCTTGCATAAAATTGCTCTGTAACCAATATAAAAATATTTTTTATATGTATTATTATATACACTCACCTAAAGTATTATTAGGAACACCTGTTCAATTTCTCATTAATGCAATTATGTAATCAACCAATTACATGGCAGTTGCTTCAATGCATTTAGGGGTGTGGTCCTGGTC
>JBBJLR010000153.1:21162839-21174411 GCA_037577145.1 Brachypetersius gabonensis
TGTGTGTGTGTGTGTGTGTGTGTGTGTGTGTGTGTGTGTGTGTGTGTGTGTGTGTGTGTGTGTGTGTGTACACACCGGTCAGGTGTTTAAGTTATTGTGTAGCCTGATTGGTTCCTGTCTGTGTCATGTGTGTATTTAACCACCCCTGAGGTTTATCACTGTGTCGGTCCACCATTTATCCTGTTTTCAGTGAACGGTTTGTCCTGGCTTCTGTGTTTAGGTTCTCCTTGTGTTCCGAATAAAGTGTTGGACAATGGAAATCCGCTCTCTCAGTGGAGCAGGGGCTGCATGACCGGATGGTAAACATGGTGGGCTTATTCACTTTATAGACTTGAACATCTTGATCACTAGTTTATAGCAACTCCTCTGGAAAGACATTCACCTTGGTACGTTTAAATAAAAATAGTTGGATTTAAAAAGTTTACACACCTCTGATAAAATGGCAGGTTTTTCTAATGGAAAAATGAGACCTTGATAAATTTATTAAAAACTTTTCCCACCTTTGATTTGACCTGTAACTTTTACAATTCAACTGAAAAACAAACATATCTGTTATGTAGAAATATATTAAAATATAAAAAAGACATACAAAATGATTGTTGCCCAAGTGTGCACACCCTTAAACTAAAACTTTGCTGATTCACCTTTTGATTTAATCAGGTCACACCACAGATTTCTAATTGGGTCAGGGCTCTAACTGGGTCATTTCAACTGTTTTCCTCTTATGAAGTCATTCTGTTGTTGTTTTGGATGTATTCTTGGGGTCATTGTTGTGCTAAAGATAAAATTCGTCACCATCTTTAACATTTTAGCCGAAATCTAAGGATTTTGGACCGGTAGGACTTTAGATCTACTCATATTGCCCTCCAACTGGAATTCCAGCTGAAGAAAAACAATCCCAAAGCATGATGCTGCTACCACCATGTTTCACCGTAAGTACAGTGTTCTTTTGGTCATGCACTGTGTAGTTTTTGTGCCAAACATACCATTTGGAATTGTGGTTTCATCAGACCAGAACACATTTTCCCACATGCTTTTGGGAGACTTCATGTATTTCTTTGAAATTATTTGGCAAAACGGATGTGATGCTACCATATGATGATTGGCCAGCTCAACATGCTTGGAGGAGAACACACACTGGGAAGTCCTTTTTATGTTAACGAACAGATGTCCATGTTGACTAGCATGGTGAAAGAAGACCATCCTGCCCTAACAGAAACAGCGAGGCCTCGACACTCGACCTCTCGGGTGTCTCTAAAATACAGAGCATGGTTTACCATTTACCAAACAGTAACAGATATTTAGACATGTGTCCTTTTCTGATTTTCACTCTCTCGCTATTTTTCTTGCTCTCAGTGTCACTTTATCCCTTTTTCCCAAACCCTCTCTCTGTCTCCACATCCATTGATTAGCCGTAGTCATACTCTGTGGTACCAGATAAAAAAGGCAATTTCTTTCTCTTAATAATACTAAACCCAAGCTTTTAAATGTAGTTGTTGGGTCAAAAAACATTGGATTTCCTAAGGGAGCTTATACTTAATATTACTTTAGAACACTGGCACAGTGAAAAGGTTCTTTAGTGGTTCTCAGATTGGTTGCGGATGGTTTGCTTGACCTAATTCATGTAACTTAGGAAAGAGAATGTTTAAAAAACACTACTTTAGGGAACCAAATGCACTTTTTTTAGAACATTGCATCAAAAAACTTGGTTTCTATAGAATGTAGAACTGGCCTGCATGGTAAATAATCTGTGTACATGCATGACTGCTATGCAAAAGGTACATAATTGGCTTTTAAAAATTCTTCCCTCAGTGTCCGTGTTTTGGGTGCCTGGGAGGTTCTCTGTACCTTGACCTTGACTGCTTTAGTTTAAATGCCAGTAAACGGATGATTCAGTGCATTGCTGAACATGCAGCATGCTGATTTTTGCATCCTTAAAACCAACCATCTCATGTTTTCATGTTGAAAATTCTGTCTGAAATGCATTGGAATTGAAGGTTTGAATTTTGATGGAGCTTTGCTACAGTGCACTGATGACCAGTTATCCAGTCTGCATGTATTCATGCTGCATATGTGTTTCTGTAATCAAACTGACCAGCGTGACAGGCATTTTTCTTCTGCTACTCCACATCTCAATATCTCTTCCTCTCAACTCTCTTTTGCAGTTCAGTTCAATTTACTAAACTTTATTAGCATGGCATTTCTAGTGCCATTGTTGTCAAATTATTACTGCAATAGTAAGAATTAAGGGATTTAAGATAATTTTCAATTAATTAAATTTTATTTTATTTACATAGCACTTTCTAAACCAAGTTGTCACAAAGCAGCTTTACAAAGTCTGTGTCCGATCCCTTAGTGAGAAAGACAGAGGTGACAGAGGCAAGACTCAAAAGGGAATTCACCCCCCCCCCCCCTCAGGTTGACCTTCATGAATCTTGTTGTGATTATTGACAGATAGGCCGTCTACAGCTAACGGAGTTGGGAAGAGAAACTGAGAGTCTGTAGTCCACAAAACAACAGGGTCAGGAGCAAAAATCTTCGTTGGACCTTTAAGCAGCAGTGGCCCCTGGTTGGGGTAGAGCATGTGTGGAGATGTGAGCTACTGAAACCAGTAAAGGGCATTTACTGTAGACAAAGAAAGCAGAGAGTTTGTTCTGTTTAAATGTGCCGAGAATTATTTACATCTGTGAGAAGTTAAGACTCCGGCGTATCTTACCAAAGTAGCCTAGCTAGAAAGGGCGGAACTGAGAAGTATGGTGGACCTGAGAGCGCCCTCTGACACCAGCATACGTCCACTCCACTGTCACAAACATGAGTGGCGGGCTGACAGCACCAGTGTCCCCGTTCACTTGAATTCTTTGTGCCCACCGCCTCCTGACTCTTCATCTTTAATCTGGCAGGAAAAATTAATTAGAGAAAGTTTGACTAAACATGTAGGTTTTCAGCCTGGACTTAAGCACTGAGACTGTGTCCTGAATGTTAATAGGAATAGCTTTCCAGACCTTGGGTGCTATATATGAGAAGACTCGTCTCCTGCTACATTCTGAAATAATTTAGTAACAGTATTTCTATGTGTGTTGAATGAAAGATCGGGATCTAGAGTGACACAGAGATTCTTTACAGTTAACGCTGGAGAGGCTGAGGAACCAGCAAGATCCAGCATTAGACCTGACAGTTTGTTTCTTACTTAATCTAAGTTTATCGTCTTATTTAATCTAAGTTTATCATCCAGGTAGGCAGAGATATAAAGTTGTGTATCATCTGCATAGCAGTGGAAGCTGATCCCATGTTTGCTGATAGTCATCCCTGATGGCAGCAAAGTAAATAAAAGAGGTCCTAATACAGAACCTTGTTGGACACTATATTTTACTCTGGTGGGTGCAGAGGATTCCTCGTTAACTCTTACAAACTGATAGTAGTCAGTTAGGTATGATCTAAATCAGAATAAGGTGGTTCCAGTAACTCAGACAAGGTTTTCTAGTCTGTCTAATAAAATAGAGTGGTCAGTCGTGTCAAATGCCACACTAAGATCAAGCAGAACCAGCAGAGAGACAAATTCTTTGTCAGTAGATAGTAAAAGATAATTTACAAAGGCTATTTCTGTGCTATGATGAGGCCGGAATCCAAATTTAAAGTTTCCATTTATACAGTTTCTGTGTAGTAACGAACATAACTGGTGGGCCACAACTTTCTCTAATATCTTGGAGGAAGAAACGGAAGATTAGAGATATGTCGATCATTTGAAAGCTTGCATGGATCAAGATTTGTTTTTATAACAGAGGTTTAATCACTGCTAATTTAAAAGATTTCAGTAGATAACCAATACTAAGTGAGGGATTTAATACTGATAGGAAAGGTCCAATGGTTACTGGTAGGGCTTCTTTGAGAAAGCCTGTAGACTGGATTAAAAGATGTCAGTTTCTCAGTTTTGAACAGTATCTTTTAATGCTGTGTCGAGTGGTAAATGTGGTGGAGCTGAAATTCTAGATTGAATTTATTGAATTATGGAATTATTTCTACTTTATTGTTGAAAAGTCCATAAAAACTACTATAGTTTGCAACAACCCATGGTTCAACACCTCCCTGGTTTAGAAATTGTAACAGAAATCTGGGATTATTAAACCTGGGATGATAAATAGGCTGAGCGTGCCGTGGTAAGTGCCCTGTTGTAGTCTCTAAGGCTGTCTTTTTTAGAACAGCAGAGTGGAGGGATTCTAAATTTGTTGATCGCCATTTACATTTACATTTACGGCATTTATCAGACGCTTTTATCCAAAGCGACTTCCATTAACTATGCTCTAGTCTATGGGCGTTTTGCTTTAAAGCATGTGTTTGATCATTATACCAAGGGACCAGCTTTTCTTGTCTAACAGTTTTACATCTACACAGAAGTCTAGTGTGGATTGAAGAGAGTTCTCGAAGTATTCATTTAGGTTATCTAGGTCAGCTGGACAAGATGGAGTGCCAAATGGGGTTGATATTTCTGGGAGGTTTTCAATAAAACTAGGAGCTGTGGCCAATGTAATTGCATGTTATTAGCTATGTTATCTACATTAACACTAAGAGTCAAGATTAAGTCAAGTGTGTGGCTGCAGCAGTGAGTAGAACTGTTACAGGTTGGATAGAGCCAACGATATCTAGAACTGTAGTAAACTCAGATTGTAGAGGATCCTGTTCTTTTTCAAAGTGAATGTGCAAATCTCCAATACTTATAATTGAATGAAATCTTCTAAGAACTCTGCATATGGCCCTAGACAGTAATTAGGGAGAGAGTGAGAAATCTTAATTGTATCTAGATTACTTATGTTAAGGATGTTTCAAAGGATGAGAACACAAAGGTTATCTGTTAAATACTAATGGCACTTCTATATATGGTTCCTGTGTCCAGTTAAACAGACTGGCCAAAATCAAACAGTTTCTTTTATTACTGTTTCCCTATAACGATAGATTTGCTGTTTTTGGCCACAACTCACACTGCTAATAACCTAAATCAACCTCTTTCTCCTGCCACACGCATGCTCCACCCAAACTCCATCTAACCATAATCTCAACACAGATAATCAAAGTGCAAAAGAACAGAACAACAAGCAGTGCAACATTTTTAACAAATAACTTAAACATCAAAACCCAATAACTAAGGTCACCACAATACTGAAAATAAAATGAAGTGTGAGTGTACAATTATTTTATCAAACATTTTCACGCAAGTGTCTGCATTTTTCACGGCAAAAGAGTAAGCTCTGCCTTTGCAGGATTGTGGTTCCATAGCTGGCAGTGTGTGTCCTACTTCTTCAGCTATAATTTCTTACCTTCAGCTTGTCTATGCGGCCAGGTTGTGTTCACCAACTTCACCCTTTCACAGTACCTGCAGTGAATGGCTAAGACCTGTTCATAGAAATGTGTGTGGTCAGAATGACGAATAAGGATGTGTGTTCCAGAATATCTGGGGCTTTGAGGTGACTCCTCATTAGCACTGCTGTCCGCTATAGCTTGATGGTGGTCCTTTCATGCCATTCATAGAAGGTAACGTAGCTCACTCATTGCCTCAAATGGTTTTTGCCTCTCTTCCTTTCTTATGTGCTAGAGAAGAACACTGTGGCAGTGAGCTAGTACACAAGAGATAAACATTGGATCAAACCTTAGCTTCTTCTCCGCCATGTCTTTATCATAATGTCTGCAGTCAGCTCTACAGAGTCTAAAGCGCTTTTTGAATGCTTTTTGTTTTTTTAGGAGCAGAGTTAAATGAAAGTCATTTAACCCTCTGAGGTCGGAGGATCCATAAATGGATCTGTTTCAGTTTTCCAAAACAATCATCTAAAGCTCTGTGAGTTTTTGTCCTATAAACACACAAAAGTAACACCATTTAACTCATTCACCAAACATATGAACTCATAAGTAACACCTTTAGAAAGCTTCAACCCTCAACTTTTCAAATACTAAAATAAAATATATCGATGGCACTTTGTAAATAGGATAAAAAGGAAGCATGCGATTTTCTCTCTGGCTGCTCACCGCAGCCATGTCCCTCCGGTATTCAGATGTAAAACAACAATCTGAGTACATGAATAGCAGTGGCGTTGTACAGCAGGGGGCGGTGATTGGCTCATTGTGCAGCAGCGGGCGGTGATTGGCTCATTGTGAAGCGGGGGGCAGTGAGAACACGCCCATATAAACAAACATACGTGGGACATGCTCGTATTTAACACTCGTTAGTGAAGATTTAGTCGAGCAGAGGCACTTTGAACTTCGTCTTGATCCAGCCGAAGACAATTCTGAGTAAGTAGTATCTGTTTTACTAGCTGCTAAAATCCATGTTGTGTTGTGTTCAGACTCACTTTACAGTGTCATGCATCCTGCTTTTTCAGTTAGCTTATAGGGAGAATGAAGCTGTATCTAGTATTTAGCTGGCAAGACGATCATATGTCTAAAATCCATGTCATGTTGCCATTTTTAAAAGATTTAGAAGATTTAGCTACTGCAAATGTTTTGGGAGCAGGCAGACAATGGTAGCCATTGACAGGGGGAGGGGAAGTTGCAGGTGGGGAACACCCATCTAATGAATATGCATGTGAAAGAGCAGAGAAAAGCTACCTAGTCTCATTCTTTTTCAAAATTGCATACAAATCTACATAACATTTCTGAATGCTCTCCATGCCTTTGTGTAGCCAACACATATGTTTACATGGTTCAAAGTCTTGCTCAGACATATTTAGGGTGTGGTTTTTTTTTTACTTTATTTGAATACTTTTTTGTCATGTCATGTTTACATAATATTTAAAAAAAGCTAATTTCATTACATTCACTTTAAATTCACTTTACTCACAACAATATTTGTCACTTTGGCCTGTTTTTAGTTAGACGCAGTTCTTAAAATGTAAAGGGGTAGCAAATTGCCTGAAAGTGCCAGAAAGGCCTCGGCCTTCAGAGGGGAATCTGAAGCGCAAAGTTTCTGTGAGCCACTGCCACTTCTAACCAAACAATCCTGTATGCAGGAAAGGCAGCTATACGTTCTGCTTTGCTGCACAAATGATGATGGAGGAGCTGTGAGGTTACAGTGCTGCAAGTAACTTTGTTTATGCACCCTGGACCATTATCAGAGGTATATTGCATCTGGAATAATGCAAGCTAGCTTGATTTGGTCATGTTGAATGACACAGCATGCAGTAGGCTACCCACCAATACTCTAAATAAGTAATGTAAATTTGGCAAAAAAAAATGGATGTACCTTTAAATAATATAGCAAATGTTTAAAGCTTTGCAGCTGTTTGACATTAGGTATACTCACGCAGGGATTTGGGTATTTATTTGAGTTTATTTTGCTGAATATAAAGAACAGTATTTTAAAATCTTAAGCACTTTTTATGAGGAGTTTGTCTTAGGGCAGTTGGTGGCTTTGTGGTTAGTGTGTTTCCCCTGCGATCAGAAGGTCATGGGTTCGAATCTCAGGACTGTGGCACCTCTGAGGTACCCTTGAGCAAGGCACCATGCCCACACACTGCTCTCTGGGCACTGTGTCCCTGGCTGCCCACTGCTTCACTTGGTGAACTGGTTAAGTACAGAGAATAATTTCACAATGTGTACTGTGGTGTGTTCATATGTGACAAATGGTCACTTTACACTTATTTTACACTATAAATTATTTTGTGGTTCTTGGGCAAAGCATATTGGCCCTTGCAGGGAAAGTTTGGAGAGATCCTGGTGTACTGCATTACCAATAAAACCATTGGTGAACTCCTCTGACAAAAATAAATGTAAATGGCCACCCCTGAGGCTACTTAATAATCCATGGACATCCCTTCTCATTCCAGTCTTTAAGTTTTAGTAACCACACATTTTAATGCTCTCAGTTGTATTACTATGCCATTCTGCCAGAACTGTGCTGTCTGTAGTAGCTATGGTACTCTTTGGAGAACATCTGGAACTTTCCTAGAAGACCACGAGTATCTCGGCAGTCTTGGTGGACCTGTGTTTGGAGGCTGCTACTGGGATACAGTCAGAGTGTAAATTGGCTCAAAATATTTGGGGGGTACAGCCTTTTGTAACAGCAAAAAAAAAGTTAAAAACACTGCGCACCCCCCCCCCACTCAACCATCCAAATGGAAACATCTTTGAATTAGTTTGTCCTCACAAAAGCAATACATACTGTGGCTTTAAATTTCACCTGAGATTGAGATACCATTGGGAAGGACACTCTGGTCTACTTTTTTCTTTTTTCTTTTTTTTTTTTGAAAAGCCTCACATGAGCCTCTTATTCACATGGTTTACTTCAGGGTTCAAATTAGGTTGCACTCAAACTGCTACTAGAATTTTTAACTTAAATTTCCTTTTTTAAGAGCCAGATCCGTTCTTAAGCAGTGCTCTCCCTTCATCCATTCTAATCAGATGAGCAAGAGCGCTTGTGTAAATTGTGTCCTCAAAGGGCTTTGCATACTTATGTGAATATGTTGGGTGCTGCAGACAAATGCCCACAGCTGTTCGTCTGCTTTGAGGTGTGGCCTGTGGCAGCGCTTGCCCCACCAGGTGGCTGATGGGATTTCTGTTGCGACTGTGAACTGGTGCTTATCTTTACAGCTTTGTGTGCAATACCATTTTATTTGGAGCATGGCCAGATCAAGACACTGTCTTTCGAGCACTCAAGTCCAAAGGTCAGCACAGCGTTGAGTTCGTGGTTTGCTTCTGCATTTAACTCATTCACGTGAAGCAGCGGGCAGCCAGGGATACAGTACCCAGGGAGCACTGTGTGGGGACAGTACCTTGCTCAAGGGCAAAAACTCACTGCAACCTTGCTACCTTAATGCACATTGTAGGAGTCTAAAGACAGGCCATACCTGCATTAAAAAAGTTGGAGATACCAATGTTCAGTGCAACACCTTGCAAATGGAAGACTTATGCAGGATGAAGACTTTTGATGCAAATCTGATGTAAATCACTTTCTCTTTTATTGGCATGTCATAAATCATGAGAATTCGAGTAGTTTTCCTTTTACTGGCCTTGTTTGTGCCTTTCTCGCTTTTCTTACTGCATATTAGGCAAGCCTAGTCACATTTATTCTTCTCTTATTGCTTCCACTTTTTATGCCTCCTATTAGAGGCACATTATCCGCATATGCCAAAGACGGTTCCTGTAGAATTAGCAGTTAGCTAAATGTCTGCCATAATTGTCTTTTTCTGGCTCATTAGTACAAGAGCACATGTCTTAGCAGGAGCCATCGCAAAGGGGCTGTGGCCATGCAGCCACACACGTCCTGGGTTCCGTCCCTCACAGGCTGAGAGGAATGTGAGCAAGCCAGGAGATAATGAATACTTTCACACTTTACCTTGAAAACTCACCAAACGGACCCTTGCACCAATTAAGGGCTTGTTTTTCCGCCGGAGTGGCCATTATCAAACCTAACCTTCCAATTATTTTTCTGAATTTCCGTCACCTTGCCATGGCCCCAGCCAAGCAGGCTAGGATCAAGATTGCCCTGAAATGTGTAACAGGGGCTCTGAAGCAGAACTGTTCGCATCTATGAGCCTGGAGACACATTTCTCCCACTACAGCCTCAGATTTCTCTCACTCTTCCTTATGTTTTCCTGTCTTTGTCTCACCTTTTCTCCCCTCTTCCTCCATTCTGTTGCACTTTAATGGCTCGTTTTTCCCTGAGCATATCCCTCTTCACATTCTCTCTCTCTCAGACTCGCCACTTTCTTTTTGGAGTTGACTCTTTGGGCCCAGTCTCACAGACCATCATTTCTCCTTTTTTCCCTTTTCAGCCTCTTCCTTCTGGGAGTTACCTCTCTCAATGTTTTTTTTTTTTTTTTGACTGAAAGATTAAAAGCTGCTTTAAAGCTAGAAGATGATGGGAGCAATGGGGTGAGAAGCAGTGAAGGTTAGACACATCCCTTTCTAACATTACAAGGGCATTTCATACCTAATTCCTTGCTGCCCACCATTGGGTTCTTTTTTTTTAATTTTTTTTACCAAATTTGAAGTTTGCAGATGTCTGTGCTCAATGAAAGACTTTGCCAGCCACAGCTTGTTGCTGAAAGTCTAATATAAGAACATAAGATTACAAACACTTTCACATTTGAGGCCAGTATGCTGTCAGTGTTAGCACGGCGCAGGATTTCTCTAAACTGTCTCTAAAAGCCACACTGTGACTGAATGACTTAGTTTCCCATTAGCGATTGTCCCCATTATGTGCAAACAAAGAGAAATTGTCCATTTCTCAGCCTTTTGAAATAAATCTGTTGTAGCTGTGAATGAAGTCATTAAACCTGATATGATAAAACACAATGAAAGTGGCAAATGGAATGAGGAACAAAAGCTCAAGAGTGGAAAATGGGATTTTGGAGCTGACCTCCTGGTTATTAGTGGGTGACACCAACAAACGGGACGCAAAAATATCGCTTAAATGGAGCTCCATGCAAGGTCCACAAAAAGAATAAAAGTAGGCTAATCAGAGGTTGAGCCAAACTTCTCTGATGAGGCTTTTGGACCTCTTCTCATCACTTCACTGGAATTCATCTTTCTAGTACATTTTGGCCACAAATAATTTCTTTCCAGACCATGTCTGGTTGACAGAGGCCTTTTTCCATACATGGCGATCTATCTTTCAATAGAGAATAAGTCACGGATAATAGCTGGAAAGTCGTTTCCTAAGAGAAGGATGTTGTCATCTCCTCCTTCATCATGCTGCTCTCAGTTACAAAATAAGAAACATAAACTAGGAGTCTAGGGTTATAGAAGAAAGTATTAACAGGTATAACAAAGACGCAAGGCACAGTATATACAGGAATACAAACAAGATTAAATGAAACACAAGCAAAACAGAACACCAAGTTTTAGATAGAATTACAAGAAATGTATAGAGACTAGCATTAACAGAGAGATTTACAAGAATCCACACACACACACACACACACACACAGACACGTGCTGAAAACAGGGGGTATATACACTATACACTACAACAGGAAACACACGGAACAGAAGGAAACAATAAAAGGACTGGATAAAAGGGGGCAGGGCTAAGATGGGGCTAAGACCAAAACAAAACATGGACAAGAAAACAGTTATAATCCTATCCTTTCTTATCTTATCTTTTTAGATACTATCCTGTTCCATTCCAAAGACTAGATATCTTATTTTATAATTTAAACGTTATCTAATCTTTTAACACATTTCTAAATTTGGGGCATGTATTGCCACCTGAATACGGTTTATTGTAGTGTATAATTGCAGCTGTACTATATGTGTGTAGTTTCTGCGTAATTGGTAACATTGCAGTTCCCTGGTGTTCAGTCTTATCCAGAAAGGCCCAGTGTAGCTACACGCTTTCTTTCCATTCAAGCATGAACAAATCTGGCTGCAGAGAGGCAGAGATGTTCATCAGTCGAGTCCAAGTCAAGTCTCCAGTCTTTGAGCTGCAATGTTTACAGACGCGACTCTAAATGTGGGATGTTTGAGCTGTAAATGTTGAGCTCTGAACGTTCAGAAGATATACTAATTGACCACGCCCCATGATTACAATTGGCTGTTACTTAGCAGGGGGCGGGGCTGCGTGCTGTGATCTGCCCTCACCAACATG
>JBBJLR010000153.1:21182305-21197699 GCA_037577145.1 Brachypetersius gabonensis
GTGTGTGTGTGTGTGTGTGTGTGTGTGTGTGTGTGTGTGTGTGTGTGTGTGTGTGTGTGTGTGTTTGTTTGTGTGTTATGGTTCAGGGGGCTTAGACTGAAATCACTATCCATAATGCAAACCTGCTCCAATGGATGCACATCTTTTTGTAGCTAAGTGGCTTGATGATGATATGCAGGCCAGTGACTGGACCTCCCTACCACACTATTAATGTGAGAACAAGAAGTGCCTCAGTGATGAATTATACAGTAGGCCTTCTCACGCTCATAAACGGATCCATTCCTACAGGGATGCACAACCCGAGGAGGCCTGAAGCAGATCGCTATTGATGTGTCTGCCAAAAAGGAGCTGTTGCATTGCACTTCAGCATGAGCTGATTGCGTTATGAAATCGTGGTGGCGACCAGGGTCTTGCTGCGGAAATCCTGTTTTTCAGTGTCACCTGTTGTGGTTGGCATCAGCTGGTTGTGTTATTTAAAGTAAGGTAAAGTGGCCCCTAATGGTCATGTGTGAGCCCACAGTGCAAACAATGTGGAATTCTGTCTCTTCATTTAACCAGTTCACCAAGTGAAGTAGTGGGCTGCCTGGAGAGCACTGTGTGGCCACGGTACCTGACTGCAAGGGTAACTCCCTAACCACTAGGCCACCAGCCCCTTTTGACCCTAGTTTTCCATCCAATTTCAGAGTATAATTTTAAAAACACTTCTTTTTAATTCCATGATGTTAAGGTTTCAGACATGCATAATGAATTGTAGATTTAGGTTTAGATCACAAGCTGCAATACCATAAAGAAGTAACTTTTAAAGAAGTAATTAAAGGGGGAACTTTACAAGAAGATCTTCCGGTACCTTAATTATAGACCATTTTGGTTTTGAAAGTTTTGTTTAACTTGCACTATTACAAATAATTCCTGAACATGTTTATTATTGTATTCAAGTTTGATTGTACAGGTGCTGCTTGGATAAATTGTCTGGACCAGTGCTTACCAAATCTTAGAGCAAAAAAACTGGATTCAAAGCCTCTTCTCTAGATGTCTAGATGGAAGAGTTTTGGGAGGCCATATTAATTACAAGTAGTGATGAGCAGGTGTATATCTGCCTCTATGAAAGAGCCAGGAATCTTGGCCTGAAAGGTGTAAAAGCAGTTTAGTTGCAGAAAGGTTAACTTGGATTTTACACTAGTGTCGGCCACCCACATGAGAAAAAGGTGATAGGCTATTATATGCTGTGCTGTAATGCAGGGTGGTTCACATGGTGGAGTTCAAGCCATCCTGCTGCAAATGAGTGTTTGCGTGGGTGCATTCGTAACCACACACATACTTCTTGCTCTCGCCTCTATGTGAAGAGGATGTGGGTTAAAGTGATGCCACTAGGCTTGCAGGAGATGAGCAGTTCAAAGCAGCCGAAGTGTGTGGGTTCAGACTGGCTGTCGCACGCCCATCTCAAGGGCCTGAGCACAAGGAGGGATTCATCTTTTTGCCATGCAAATAGAACCTGAAAGACTGCGCTTTTGTTGGAGGACAGGAGAGAGTGGAAAATGTACAGAAACCTCTCTCTCTCTCTCCCTCTCTCTTCCTCTCCCTCTCCCTCTCTCTATGCCAATGTGTCTGCTTTCGTTTCTCCTTTTCTCTTTCTTCACTTTAACACTCTCCCTCCATCTCTCTTTGTCACTCTCCCATCCCCTCTCACTCCACCACCCCTCTCTCATCTCTTCCTTCATTCTTCTCTATCCCCACTCTTCCTTTATTTTTTTCCCTCTGTCCTTTTAGCTCCTTCCTGCTCTCTTGCTGTCCTCCTCTCTATCCATCCCGTTGCTAGGTTACGGCAATGCAGGCAAGACTGACGCCACTCTGTCTGGCATGTTTTTGTTTGGTATTTTTTAAAAAGTTTTATAATTTAATGTAAATATTCATCATATCAATACATAGTATAGTATATTCTATATATTTCACTGTTATTATTTTCACTTTTTTCTTGTGACAAAACACCATCTCACTTCGCTAGTGTGGCAAGAGTAAAGCAGACCGCCCGCAGATCCACCGATGTTAAGGCTCCCAGGAAGCAACTGGCCACAAAGGCTGCTTGCAAGAACGCTCCGGCAACCGGTGCCGAGAAGAATCCTCACCATTACCGGCCCCGCACCGTGGGTCTGAGAGAGATCCACCGTTACCAAAAATCCATGAAGCTGCTGATCCACAAGCTGCCCTTCCAGCGCCTGGTGCGTGAGATCGCTCAGGATTATAGGACCACCCTCCGCTTCCAGAACTCTGCCCTCATGGCCCTGCAGGAAGCCAGCGAGGCTATGCTGGATGGGTCTGTTCGTGGAGACGAACCTGTGCACCATTCACGCCAAGAGAGTCATCATTACACCTAAAGATATTCAGCTAGCCCATCGTATCGGTGGAGAGTGCGCTTAAACTAACTGCATGTAAAGTCCCCAAAGTGGAACGCCCTCCCTGAACATCTGCGGTCTTAAAACATTTTTTGTAATAAAATTTACTTAATTTAATTGATCTATTCTTAAATGTTTATTTCTGGATAACTTATCTCGCACTCTTTTTTACCTCCCCCGCCCCCCCCCCCCCCCCCCACACACACACCTCTGCCAGTATCTGTTTTATTCTTTTGATGCTTTTTTTTTTGCAATTAGATCTACCTTCTGGACCCTGGGCCCTTAGCTATGACTGAAGCGGGAAGAGAGACGTTAAGGTCACACTCAAAATTTTTATGGACACTGTTGTTTGTTTTTGCTGTTTTTTAGTTCACAGTTCATCCCAAGTACCCCTCTCTCACTGTCGCACATCACACTTTTCTAATCGAAGGCTAATGTTGATAAATCAAATGGTTGCTCACCGAATCTGCCTTTCAAGTGCTGCATAATCTCAATTGGCAGATGGAGACTTGCATGATCGGGGCGTTTGAAGCCCATTTGAAAGAGGATTAAATGAATTTGGCCTGATGCAAGAACCGGGCCATTTTGCACAAAGGGGCCAGCTTTAGCCTGGCTTTGAAGCTGATTAAAGAGATTGATGCATCTCATCTAATGTGGCTGAATTGTTTTTTTTTCTTCTTTCCTTTCTTTTTTCACCTTACTCCTGCCTCATTGATTTATCAGCTTATCTTGCAGTAGTTCATCATTTTATAAACTTCATCAGAGGTCTTCTTTGCAAGTCTATAAATTGTATAAGGGGGAAATCTCACTGGGCTTCTGAGACGGGGCCATTCACAAAACAAGCTGGTGCGATTAGCAATTAGCAATGTGAAATAGTCATAAATCAGCCGGAGAAGATTATAGGTGAGTATAGGTTTTGTCATCTGTATTAATAAGCTCTTAATTTGTATGTACTAGAGAAAAATAGGAACCTTCCGAGGACCACAATGAGACTCTTCCCTTTAAGTGGAAATTCTTTCTTAGCTTGAAGCTTGCGTAATAGATTTTTCGTCCTCTTTTCAATTCTCTTTCTCGTCCCCCCTCTCTCTTGCCCTCTTTGATAGGACAATGGGGTCTTGCATTATACATGAAACCCATTTAAGTGAGCCCGACAAAAGTGACAAGCAAGTCTGTGCTGCCCAGTCTCAACCTCTGCAATGAACAAAAGGCTGTTGGTTCATTTAGTATATAATTAAGTGGGGCCATGGAATCTGTTGACCCTCAAGTCGATGGCAATGTTTTTACCGAAGCTTTTAGCTTTTTTCCAGTCAAATTGTTATCTGCTGGGAGAAATAAAATGTGCTGCAAGTATATCTTCAGGACTGGAGAGAAGCACATAACAGTTCAAGCATGATTGCAACTGTCAGTGTTGATGGAACAAGATGCCATCTTGCAGAAACATGAAAGTCATCTTTTACTCTGCAGTTTTTCATCTGCCAGCACACTAATCTGATGCCAGTTTAACACACGTGTCAAAATCTTTTGCAATAAAATCTGGTGCTTTTGCAAAGTACTGTACACATATGAATCTATGGTTGGGGGAGTATTTACTTACACTGGTAAGTCCATCATGGTGAAAAATCTAAATTTGACAGGTTTTAATCACATATTTGTAGATCCACTTTTAAAATTAAGGGGTTCAATTGAAAATAAAACCTATAAATACAAAATTCATATTTTGAATAATCATGTGACATGACTATGTTACTCACATAGAAGATACATCAGTGTCACTTGCTGAGCTAGAAAGTGGTGTGTGGTTGTTGCAGTTTGGTGCAGTGCTCTACATAGTTTCGGACTGAAGTTGACCTTGAGTGTAGATGGCAGGGGTTTGATAAGGGGAGTGGAACAGGTGTTCTGGGGCCTTTTTGTCTTGACCTCTTCGACTAATGGCTTGTTCAGAGTCTTACTAAGTGACCTGTGTGAGCCCATGAGCCATATTAAATGATTGAAGACTGCACCACCTGAAAGTGTGCATGCATGAAATTTACAACAGCAATTGCCACCTCACTATGACCTTGCCTACAGCAGTGGACTGTGGTTAACATCCACTGGGGCAGCTGGTGGCCTAGTGGTTTGGGCATTTGCGCTCCAATCAGGAAGTCATGGGTTTGATACCCCAGGTTCCGTCCCCACACTCTGCTCCCTGGGCGCCGTGTTCCTGCTGCCCTGTGCTGGATTTAATGTAGAGGAAGTATTTTGTGCTGTTCACACTGTGTGCTGTGGAGTGTTCATGTACGACAGAATGGTCACTTTAATTTCATTTTCACTTTTATGCAAGAATTACTGGATACATATACAGTACTCCCCTGCTTTTCACTCCAAGAGCACCTGTGTATAGTGAAAAACCGCGTTGTTGTGTTTTGGTAAAAAAAAAAATGCCTAAAAATGCCTGTACAGGATTAATATCGGTATTTACATTCTAGGATACGGATCTATGGATATGGGTTTATCTTTATATTTTCATTAAGGGTAATGTAATAAACTCTGTTTAAAATGAAATTAAAGTGTTCTGGGAGCATTTTTGGGGTCATATTTAGGGTTTGCACAATAAAAATAGGCATTTTTAAGCATTGTTTTTAGTAAATTATATATTTATTAAATATATAAATATAAATTATATATTTTTAATGATATATTTTTAATTATTTAGAACTAAACTGAGTAAAAAATTCCACAACAAAAAATTCCATAATATTTCCACGACAAAAAGCAAAAAAACCCCAAAAAAACAAAAAAAGAATATTTGCAGTTCTTCTTCAGTTTGGTCAGTTTGGTTCTCATAAAAAATCCACATGTGACTGGATCCATGAGTCCTGATCTGTGTAATACTGGGTGATTTTTTACCATTAGACCATTAGTGCCATGCTTCCTTTACCAGCCCCAGTTCATTTCAGGGACCAACTTCACAGTATTGGGATTCTTGGGGACCTTTTCAGTGATAAAGGTTTAAAAACATTCCAGGATATTAAGACTCAATACAATATACCTGGAACTTCATTTTTTATGTATCTCCGGATATAGTCAGCTCTTCATGCTTGAGGGGTCCCTTTGGATGTAAAGCCCCTTTACATCCCCTCTGTAAGAAAGTTCATAGTAGCTCCAAAGAAGAAAAGAATAAAATTTGCAGTTCAACGATTTAGTGTGTCTTACATAATGCATTTCCTAATTATATTTGGAAAACAATCTCTCAGTCATCCAAAAATCCTAATTATCAGATGATACATTGGAAGTTGGAATGTGTTTAACCCCCTTAAAGAGATTTTACATGAATATTTGTCTTTCTCCAACCTGACTCATGCTCTGAAGAGATATTAGCGACTTGGGCGGGTACTGATATAGCTAAGATTATAGACAAGGATTTTGTTTTGTCACCCACTTTTTTCATTGACCCTATTTCAGAAAAACCGAATTCTAGTGGCTTTTACAGCAACCAAGAGGCTGTTGGTTAGTCAGTGCAAAGAATTTAATAAAAGAACGTGTCAGTCTATGCTGAATTACTTTTTTATTATTAATTTATTTTTCATTTCTTTCTTTCTTTCTTTCTTTATTTATTTACTCTTGCACTTTATATTCTGTGCCTGCCATATATCTGTGTGTATTAATATCTGTGTTGTCCTGGTTACCATTGGATGGGGGTGGGGGGGTGGATATAATGAATTGTATTGCGTACTTCTTGTTTTCATTCATAAAATAAAAAAACATTTTTTCACAAAAAATAAATATTTTACCATTTACAATTTCATTTGAATATAATTAAAAATAGAAAAAATAAAGAAATATCTTTTGTTTATAAAAATGAAATATAATTCCTGCAATAGTATTAAACATTAAATGAAAAACAATAACACAACGCAATAACAATAATAATACTAATGATTATTATTGATGTTGTTGTTGTTACTACTACTACTGCTACTTTGATGTAGACATTAAATCTAATCATCATTTGAGCATTTCTTATTCTTATAAAGTGTTTGAATGCTCTAGATATTTCATTCAATATTCAAAAATGGAAATATGCAACAGTTTCAGCCCTTTTTATAACAAGTTCAAATGTGGAACGTAAAGTGTTTCTGATCAGAAGTACCCTTTCACACACTTTATAGTAATTTGGATTACTGTAAAGCCGTTTTTTCCCTTTTTCTCTTCTTTTAAGTTGTGGTCCTCATCCTCTATGCTATGTGGTTACGGCTGTGAGGACACAGACTAAGGTTCTTCCCCATTATAGAGCTGTGAGCTGGTGCAAATGGAGCGAAGGGGAGAAGACTGGAGGCAGCCGACTCCTTTGTGAAATGGCTTTTCCGTGTGTGCTGCAAAGCCATTGAACTGCATTTTAAAGAATAATAGAATTGCTGTCTTCTCCCTGAGAAGCCATTTCAGAGCAGTGATATGGAGGCGCAGGGGGCATCGCTTTGAGGGTGACTTCAGAGGGCAACTTTTTCCTCTCTACGATATTTTTATTTTATTTTTTTTTGCTGAGAACGTAAAGTGTCTTGAAGACAAACTGGCTCTAACAGACCATAATATGGCCACCGCGTTAAAGGGGGAGTTTGGTTAGATGGGTTTAGGTTGTTTTCAGTGTTTCTTTTAACAGTCACTGTGAACAAAAGACATTCAAAAGCCATCCCGGACAGAGCTGCTCTTCTGTTCTGGGAACTGTACTGCTTGAGGCAACATCAGGTGCAAACCCCCAGAAGTGATGTGGCCCTCACTGACTGTGCGGCAGTAGTGTTAGGATCGCTGAGGGTGCTGTTGCTTCTTTGGTGATTGGATAAACACACATTAGGACTTAACAGTGTCCAGGTACGGAATATACAGTAAACTCTTTAAAGAGCCCAAATCCTACATCCTACATTTTTATTTTAGTACTGCTATCATTTTATTTTACATAGCCATACAAGGTAAACTCCCTGTTTATCTTCCTCCACTTATCCCTTACTAACAGCAATAATGATGTCACTCCTCTAGACGGCTGCTCTACAGGGTGCCCAGGGATTGCTAGGAGCTTGGTAGAATTTTGTGCCCTGGTCATGGAATAACCTACAGATTACACTAAAGCTTTATATTTTGTCTGCCTTGGAAAGTTCAAAGCTCTGATAGAAAATGTAAAACTGGAGTGCAATTCCTACTGTAGTGTCCTACAGTGACTGCTCCCCAATACGCGTTGTTGAGTTAAACTACTTTGTTTACTTTGCAAAGTACTTTGCTACTTTGTTGAGTTATACTTTGCTATTTTTTTCTGGTAAATAACTTACTATAATGTAAATTAGTTTTACATTTATTTAAGAGTTAAAATTATTAACAAATTTTCTGATTTTTTCAACAATGTTCAATGCTTGTTTTATGGGAGGCATTAAAAGTTAAGTAAGTAAATTCTTAAAAAAAAAAAACATGTTGGAATGGAAATATTGCATTTCATGTTTTTATGCCTAGACTAGTCAGAGTCTGAAGTCTTTATCACCAGCAAATCCAAAGCAGTAAAACACATTAACACTATAAAGGCTAAGTTTTTACTCACTTATCGCATCTGATATCGCCATGGCAACACTCAACTACATTATCGCGTATCGCATGTTTCCCTAATATCGTGCAGCCCTAGTTTACTGTTATGAATTAAATTTTTTGATTTTGAACTTAAGTAAAAGTATGACAGTGTGTGGCATTGCGACATTGCTGAGTGTTTTAACACATTAGAATCAGTGCAGGTCACCACAAATTGTGCCTACACTCTTCTCCAGCAGACATATAAGGTAGCTGTTTCTAATATAGGGTCCGGTGAGCATGAGCAGTGTGCTATAATGCCTTAACATTGTTTTGCATTCACTTTCTTGTGAATTTTTCATAATTTTTTTGTATAATTTGTCATTAAATAGAGTTTATTGCCTTCTAGTACACAGTTATCCCAGGCAAAAGCCTCATTAATACTCTTTCTGTTAGTCTGCTTCAGAATGAGACACAGATCTGCATGTGCTTTAGTGATTAATGAACCATACGAGACCAGACTGAGAGGAGCTAGAGCAGTGGACCCTTCTGCAAACACTGCCGGATTTTGTCTGTTTGCAGAAGCTTACGGGATGAAGAGGCCCAGCGTTTCACTCTCATTCTGCTGAATGATTTGTTTGTGCTATGGAACCAAAATGGGTCTCTTCTCTTAAAGAATAGCAGTGAGATAATACAACTTAGACCAGTGCCACAGTTCCTGTAGACCAAGTCTTTTATATGCCTAAGCTGAATAAATAGTACGTCCACATTTATGACTTTTCTTTGTTTTATGTCTGCACTGTAGAAAATGCCAAGAATGAAGGAAATCCTCGTTACATTAATCTCCCATTTTTACGTGGATTCAGTGACACGCAGAACTCATAGTTTTAGGCGGAAATCCCCACAATAATCCGGAAACTGCAAATATCCGCTGCTTTTTGGGGTTTTTTTTTTGGGGGGGGGGGGGGGGGTTTTTTTGGCAACAAGTATATTTTTTCCTGGATGTTTTTCCACAAGGGGACGTGGTGTCCCAACACCTTTGTCCCATGACCTTCCGAGTTGCATACATTTTCTTTAAGGGTAATGCATTAATCTGAGATTAAAATGAAATGAAAGTGTTCTGGGATCAGATTAGGGGTCATATTTAGGGTTTACACTATAAACAGCCATTTTTAGGCTTTTTTATACCAAAACACAACAATGAGTTTTTTCACAAAATGCCGGTGTTCTTGGAATGTAACCCCAGCTAAAAGCGGGGAATACTGTACTAAATCTATCCTGTTAAAATAGTTTGTTGGCTTAGTCTGAACATGTTTAACGATCAAATTCAAATTCAAACAACGTTGTTGATCATAAATCCAGAGTTTATTACATATTTTTTCAAAGTACAATAAATCCATCTGTTCTTTTTCATTCTGTTTGAGGCTAGAGAACATGCAATAATAAACAAAGAAATAAAATAAAAAATAACTAAACATAAATTCATTTATGTTAATAATAAAAAATAACATTGATACAGTCTTATTCAATGCACCCATCTCAAAAAGATCCAGTCTCTGATTGTATGTATAATAATCCTTCGGTGCTAGAAAGGCACCTATAAATAAAATGTATTATTATTATTATTATTATTATTATTATTATTATTATTATTATTATTATTATAAACTTTTAAATATTTTTAGTGAAACGTGTTGTCTCTGTAGCGAATGTTCTACCTCTCTCTTTCTTTCCTGTGTCTCCCTGCCTCCTGTTTCTCTCTCTCTGGATGTGTGTGCTATGTCTCTCCCCCAACCCCCCACCCTTGTCCCCCCTGTCCCCCTCCTGCTCAGTGTGGACACAGACCCCAGCACACATCATGAAGCTGTTTCTCAGAACCATCAAAAGTATTTCAAATAACCATTTTCAAAAGATAGATTAAACAAGCGAGCGAAAGTCCTCTCTTCAGGGGACCGTCATGCTGGATAGTGCAGAGCGCTGGCCGAACTCTGATTGGTCGATAGTTGTTTTGTCACATTTTGCCCAAAAGACAGGATTAGCGCTTATTGTGGTTTGGAAAGAACTGCAATTTGCAATCCATTTTAAACAAGGAAATACAGCAAACCTTCAACATTAGCAGAGGTTACATATCAAGAGCAAACTGTGAAAAACTGCAAATGTGTACTATATACTATATATGTACTATATAAAGACCTTTTGCTAAGAATGTAATAAGAATAGAAGAATGTTCATAACTAATGTATCTGCCTACAGGAATGATCTAGTGTCAGCTGAACATGTAGTGAAACATGTTAATCCAGGTCATACAGTAGGCCAGTGTTTCCAAACTGTGTAAATGTGGATAAATGTACTGGAATAATACTGGCATTAGCCTACAATGCCATTATCAGTGCACATTTGTTTTTCCCTGATTCAAGTTAAAGAAATATTTATTCATTTTGAATCTTTCATTCGAGATCAAGATGGGTGAGGGCAATAAATTCAGATGCAGATCCTGTAAAAAAGTTCACAACAACCTTCCTTTGATATGTAGTTGCTGAAGAAAACTTCTAAAAATGATCTTTATAGGAGAAGGGCAAATATATTCATTTTCAGTAAAAAGCAATTTAAAAAGATTTTATTCTATGTCATTTCAGGCTTTTGGTATCAGATTAAAATCAGATGTAAATGAGAGCTGGTACTTTTAAATGATTAAACCCTATGGAGACACCAGTTCAGTCCGCAGTGATATACAGGGTCCTTGAGTTTGGTTGCGTGCGGTGGAAGAATCCACAGTAACGTCACATAGCGTTTTTATGATTTTACAACTGTGTTAGGACACGTAAGTGACTAGGTGTGTTAGGGTATGTTTTGGATTACATCACTGTCGAAGGAACAGATCTGTGATGTAACTCGAGGATATCCTGTCAGAATCTGAGAGACAGAGACAGTGACAAGATAATATAAAATCTAAATAAAAAAATACTGGCGGGGCAGCTAGTGGCCTAGTGTTTACGGCATTCTCCCTGCCATCAGAAAGTCCGGGTTCGATTCCCAAGACCGCTAGGCACCTCTGAGGTACCCTGAGGTCCCCACACACTGCTCCCCGTGTGCCTTGTTCCTGCTGCCCCCTGCTTCACTTGGTGAATGGGTTCAATGCAGAGGAAGTATTCGTGCTGCTCACACCGTGTGCTGTGGTTACTGTGTTCACGTTTGACAGAATGGTCACTTTCCCTTCACTTCAAATGCTTGGAATAAAGACTATATGTGCATAACAAGGCTGAGTGAAAAACTTCAGACATAAATGGTAGTTTGGAGTATGTTTATTGCACTTATTAGAACGTCGTAATATCGGTCTAAGCAGTAATATTGCATATGAAGACTGTTGCACATAACTGCAAGTAATTAAGTGATTTAGCACCCATTTAGAAATGTCACATGATGTTGCACATAATGATAATGTAAGAACTTTGCCCAACATTGCACAAGGTAGACTGTTGCACATCGTCCGTCACACAATGAGAGTTTTTAACCCGGTAATAAAATATACAGCACGGAGCAGCAGGCTATTGCACAGATTAGAGTGTGGGTGTGAGACAGAGGGGGAGTTGTAGAGTGTGATGGTGGTGGGAAGGAAGGATTTTCTGTGGCGTTCAGTGGAGCACCTTCAGCTGGTGAGTCTGTGGCTAAAAGCACTTCTCCGTTTGTTCACCACACTGGAGTGGATGGTCTACGTTTTCCATGATGGAATGAAGTCTAGACCATGTTCTCCTTTCAGCCACAGTTTAGTTCTAGTTCCTCAGCCACCACTGAGACAACTTTCCTGATCAGTTTTTGTTAAGCCACTTTCATGCTACTGCCGCAGCACACCACAGCAGAGAAAATGGCACTGGCCACAACGGACTCCTAGAACATCCGCTACATGGTGTTGCAGTCTACGTAGGAGGTAGAGTCTACTTTGACCTCTCTTGAGAGTTCTTAGTCAAGTCCAGCCTATTGCCAATGTGTGCTCCCAGGTATCTGTAGGCCTGAACAACCTCCACATCCACCCCCTAAAGGACAGAGGAGTGTCAGGAGATCATATTATTTGGTCTTTTGTATGTTGATCTGCAGCTGATTCAGCTCAGACCAGCAACTCTGTTGTCCCCACTCCTGAACCATCCGACTATTGCTTAGTCATCTGCAGATGGCAGCCCTCCGTGTTGTATTGGGAGTCAGATGTGTTCAGGGTGAAGATGAACTGTGACAGAACTGTTCCCTGAGGTGCTCCAGTGCTACACAGCCCTGTGTCAGACTCACATCCCTGTAGACGCACATACTGTGGCCTATCAGTCAGGTAATCCATGACCCTGCACAGCAGACAGCTTGCTCACCAGCCGGACTGGCTGTATGGTGTTGAAGGCACTGGGATGCACTTGGCTTGTCAATAGACAGTGTAGCAGGTAGATGACATCATCCACTCAAATCTGGGCCTGATAGGTGCCCTGGAAGGTAGAGTCAGGGGGCGAAGTGTGTCCAGGACCAGTCTCTCGAAGACCTTCATGCTGTAGACCATATTTTTAGCATGCATCTAGTTTAGATCATAAGCCAACTTGTGTTATTTGATTAAAGTCAATTAAACACATTGCATTCTTTAAGTGTCTTCACATTAATTAAATTGCTGCATTGCTTAGTTATCTATGCAGGCTCTGCTTCTAATGAAGTAATCAAGGAGTGGAGGTACAAGGACAGTATGTGTCATAAAGGAGATGGATGTATTTACCAGTGCTTTGAACCACTAAATAAAGGCAATATGAAGCTTTCTTCTCCTCCCTTTTAGAGCCATAATTGGCTTATAAAGATACCTTCCCAGTGCTATTTGTGTTTCCACATTCATTTCACAAGTATGTTCATCTGGACACAAAGGTATTACCATGGGAAGCTGCAATTGCTCCTATTAATCAGTGTGGTAATAATAAACAGCCAAAGAAATATGTAGGTACAGGGCCCTGTGACCATAAATGTTCTACACTTGTATGAAAGAAATCGGTTCATTCAGTTTATTAATTATTAGTATTATTATTTTTTTTACAGTTTTAGCAGCTCCTCTAGGGACCCCAGTAGGTATTTCTGTTCACAGCTTCTTTCATCTCATTTCTTGTGCCAGGCATTGTTTAATGAATAGTGGTTGTCTTCCATTTCCCCCCAAGATTTTGAAGTTTGAATAACATTTTTACATTTTTATTAATATCATATGAAATTCCACCATGTTGTAGTCCTTCATATGAGCTACTGATATCCTGAAGTTTGTAACAGTTAATCGTAAATTTATTTAAATCAAGCCAAAACATGAGTGAACGATCACACTAGCTAACTGTCACACACATTAGGTACAACTGTCTTATATTTACATATAGACTCCTCAAAATAAGAGTGCAAGAAAGGGCCCTTTATGAAATGCCATAAAATAATACTTTTGGCTCCATAGAGAGCCCTTTAATTGGTCCAGTAGAGATTATTCTTTTATTCTAGATGGTGAGTGTAAAGATTCTCCATATTCTTGAAGGAATCTTTTCAATTGTTTAAAAAAACGCAGTATGGATATAGGCCCACTCATACACTGATATGCCTAACCACCCACACACCCACTTACACATACATACTTACAGCCGCACTGCTTACCTTTCGCCAAAACCCCGGGAGAGCTAAGGTGAAGGGTAAGTGTCAGACATTTACACAGTCAAGAATCAGTCAGCCTTTTGACTTTTTATGAGCACCTTAATCACTGCCAGCCAGTACAGGGGGGGAGCTGTGTGGGGGGGGAATCCAGTAGACATTTGGCACGGAATGAGTATGAAGCTTTCATTTGGCTAAAAATGGAGATTGAAATGGAAAGAAAAGTACCCCAGAGTGTGGAGCCTAAATGTGTTACCTGATCTGCACATTTTCCCTCTTCTTTTCTGAGGAAACGAGAGGAAGACCTTTCTGTTTTTTGCACTTCTTGTGAATGTAACCATCAGTTTAATTTGCATGCCGTTCTTCTTATAGTTAAAGCACCTTTGAAACTGTGCTTATAGCCTAGAGAAGCCAGGTGCTCGCTTTGTTGCTCGTTGATGGACACCTTTGAATAAGCCAGCACTTTTGAAGGTAGAGTCATTAGGGGAGAGTCTTTATCCAGTGTGTGCATGTGTGGGGGAGAGGGTGGGGGGTGTGAGTGTGTGTTTAATCGGTGGGGAGAGGGTGGGGGGTGTGAGTGTGTGTTTAATCACCCCATGTCAACATCCTACAGTAAATGTCTTTCACTTTTTACTCTCCTCGTTTGTGGATTGACTTTGAAATGCATTCATTTTAATGAGCCAGGAGCACAGCCTGCTGAACAAACTTCTGAAACTTGACTCATCTGCCGATGATTGAGAGCTGTCATCTATAATTGACACGTTATATACATTACTGTCATTTTAATGCTTCCTGTGATTACACACTGAATCTCAGCTGCACCAGTTGCAAATGTCTCAGCTATTTAAAAAATCACAGTTTTGTAAAACACCATGTGCTTCTTGCCTGTGACCATGTCAGTTAGTATGAACTCAATTCATGTCAGTCGACACAATATGGACAAGCAAGTAACTTAGAGCAAGGTTTTGTGTTAATTTGTTGGTGACCAGTTAGCTCTGCTAGGCAGCTAGTTAGCCTGCTAACATTAACATCACAAAAACATCTGCTTTTGTAAGTCAGCTGCCTTAACTTCAAAACGCTAAGAATGTACCATTTGATTACAACAAACACTTTACATCTTCATATCATGGACTACAAAATAAAAAATGAGAAATAACATGGAACACATTTGTAATAGTGTTTGCTAATAGCTCGGCTAGTCAACTAGCTAACTTATGACACTACTGTGCAATGATACAAAAATAAATAAAACATAAGTCACAAATTATAACCCTAAAACACACTGACTGGGCCTTAATGAACATGGGTGCATGGCTGGAGATGAGAGAAGCAGTGTTTTGGGGTTTTAACTCTCTGAAGGCCTAAAAGGCCTCTCCACTGAACAACACAGATGGTTTATGTGTCCAGAATGAAACAGCCTATAAAAATGTTGGGTTAGGGTCAAACCAGCTTGAATATCACTTTTATTATTTTTGTGCTACTTTGTATTAATATTGAGTCACATCCAAATGATGTTTTATACAGCTTGCAACCTAAAAGCGACTCCCTATTCTTTCATGGAGAATGCTAACCCTATCAGTGTCACTTGATGAGAGGGGCTAGATGTGAGCTGTAATATGATTGTGTTGTAATTAAATTAAAATGTAATGTAGAGCTACCTAATAGACCAGTCTGAAGCATTCATTAAACCCCCTACTGCGATCAGTTATGGTGTCAAGATGTTTTCAGAGATGTACTCGCTACATAATACACCCGCAAGTACAGTAACATGATAACACACACACACACACACACACACACACACACACACACACACACACACACACACACACACACACACACACACA
>JBBJLR010000153.1:21206972-21221051 GCA_037577145.1 Brachypetersius gabonensis
GTGTGTGTGTGTGTGTGTGTGTGTGTGTGTGTGTGTGTGTGTGTGTGTGTGTGTGTGTGTGTGTGTGTGTGCAGGAACAAAGCTAGCGCGAGACAGTCACCCACAAAGCAAAAGCAGTGCTCAGCTCCAGTACACTTTGAAGTCTGTATCAAAGCATCAGAAAGAGAGTTTAGGATTGATAGCAAGCTTTTTTCTTACTTTCTTTTATGTAGCCTCTCTATGTCATGGAAAACGAAGGTATAATTTCACTGCCACAAGGATCCATTTGATATTGTGTAGTATGTGGTGCTTCATATACACCCTTGGCTGGACTGGGACAAAAAATGGCACTGGGCATATTGAGCCTGGGGCGGGTGGGGGGTGGGGGGTGCTGACAGGATTCTGCGCCGACCCAAAATGACGATAGTCTGGGTGATGAGGGGGTGGTGCTGACGGGGGTTCTACGCCAGGCCAAACTGACCTGACTGGCAGAAATTTACCATTGGCGGGGGGGAGGGTTGGGGGAGGTGCTGACCGGGTTCTGCGCCGGTTCAAAATTACAATCAGTCCATTGGGCAAATGCCAGTCCAGCACTGTATACACCGCATTTCAAGCAAAGGCTCGCTAAGGTAATACACATGATGTGCTCATGTGTACACACCCTGCAGCTCAAAGGTTTATAGACTCTTAGCTCTTCTATTCCTTAAAAACAAAAGCATTATGTTATTTAAACTGAAAACATCTAACACCTACTTTTATAAATATTAACACATATAGATTTTACATCATACAGAGACTGTACAAATTAACTGAAATCTGCATTTAAAACTAATTTTGTTAGTTTGATTCTGATTTCACTGACTGTAGACCTCTACCTCAAAGAGACTGCTATCAATGGACAGGGCCACTGCTGACTGGATGTTATCTAGATCATAGCTCACTCTCAACACAAATGGTATGTGGTCTGGAGGCTGTTGCTAACTTGTGCTGCAACAGAACTTAAGTAAGTAACTAAATTCAGACCTAAAAGTGCAATAAGTATTCACTTTAATGAACAACTGGTGTTTATTTTTCAGGTTTAAGCGTAAAATAAATGATCAGCAAATAAATTGTACGTTTTATGCCCATCTGTTGATGATAAGATCTTATCACACGCTAGCACTGATAAGATCTTGTGTAACACATTAGTAACACTGACCTGTTAAGCTGTTGTGTACACACGGTGCAGACTGACCACCACTTTATTAGAAACATCTACCTTTTTGGTACTCTTTAGTCTGTCTTTTACCATCATTATCTACTAGTCCTTCATTAGTGGTTGATATTTTCCCTTTGAAACGCAAGTCCTGGGGTGTTCTTTCTTTTGAATACGGAGAATAATTTAAGGACTCTCACTATCCATCATGCGAGAGTGGAGCTGTTGGAGGAGCGCCTTTTAAATAATTCCTGGAGATGGAGTGAAAGCAGGCACAGATGTGGGGAGTTTACAAGGAGATTAAGTGGAGGACAGACTTAAAGATGTCAGTGAGATGGATGTGACAAGACCTTGCTGAAATGTGCACCGCCTGCTGTCACTTAATGGAGCAGGTTTGAATACAGAAGTGATCAAGGCTGATGCGCCACTGGACAGGAAGAGTAGAGATGGAACGAGCCTGTCAAGGCCCAAAAAGAGGGCGAATAGGTTATGACTTTTAGATGAAAGGCGAAAAGAGATATTTGTTTTTTTTTGTGTTTTTAACTGTGTGACACATGAGTGATGAATCACTGTCCTGTAATCTTTCCAGGATTGTGTCTTAAGGGAATCTTAAGGGAACTGCAAATGTTGCAGTTACATGAACATATAATAATAATAATAATAATAATAATAATAATAATAATAATATTATTATTAAATACCATATTTTTGAGAGTAAAGACACACACAGGCAAAAACTGGTTTGGTTTGAGGGAAGGTTAGAAATAGTCATGCAAGGATATGTGCGGTTCATAAAAAAACACATAAATAGAAAGAAAATTGGGTCTTTAATTGTTTTGAGACTATTTTCGCTTTACATCATAAGCTGATTTAATGTTATGGCATGGCAAAAAATTACAGAATCTCTCATGACCGTTCATGAGGCATCTTTAACATTACTCCAGTACTGTACTACAGTGTGATGCCGCGTATTTGTTGTGTAATCTTACAGTAACACTGTTATTCGCAGGCAGCTGACTGGAGAGGGTCAGTACACAAGCTTTTAGAAAAGGGCTGTAATGATGTTCCTCTATTTGGGAACTCCACCTACGTTTCAAATAGAAAGCCAGTAAACAAACTGACTTGCCTAATAATGCCACAGAGGTGACTTTGGAGCAATCAGGTGTGTAGGTAATGTGGCGTGGAGTAGCTGGTTGGGTCTGGTGCTGTGTATTTGTGGACATGTGAGCATGTGTCTTTGTGTAAGATGGTTGTATGACTGAACCTCGGTCAGTTTTCGAATGCAGTTTATAATGAGGTGACAGGATGTGACTATTAGTTATACTAGTTATACCTTAATTTCTGCCCATGCAACTTTCTGCTAGCCCTACTATGAGATTTCTAATAGTGATATAATTTGATATATTTTAATATAGATATGTTTATGAGATTTCTAATTGTGATATAATTTGATATAGTTTAATATAGATATTTGAAGCTTGCAAAAATAATTGTAACAGACATTAAGATATATATTCAATTTAGTAATTCGACTCTTTCGGTAAAAAGTCCTATCATAGACACACTGCCATTATTTTACATTTCTAGCGTAGGCTGCTGCTCTTTTCCACAGTCAGTGATGCATGTAGGACTGCTAGAAGGCCTAGAGCATAAAATAAAACATTTGTTTCCTGTATCACTTCTTAATTGTGTTGCTGTAAGGCACCAAAAATTGGAATAATCCATGTATATCCATGTATATGTATGTATATAATGTATAGGTTATGTATTTTGTTTCATTATATGTTAAGTGGAAATTAAATATTATAAAATATTAAACTAAATACATTTTTACTGAAGCTGACATTTTAAAATTCATCAAATACACACACAGTAAGTCATAAATCAAGCATATCTGGTTCAGCTTTGACCAAAGATTTTGTTTTCAAAATGCTCTACCATCAGAGGAACAGCCCACATGATCCTTTATTTGTCAATGAGAGACATTCTCATCAGCTCCGTACCCTGAATACCTGATTGTGTTTAAACATGAATTTTGATGCTCTCAGTGCAACTGATAACAGACTCACAGGGACCTCAGTCTTGTATCGTTTTAACAGGTTTATCAGTAAAGAGGGGGATGATAAAGCTGTAACTGATGACTGCAGCACGCTGCTGTGCACTTCAACCAAAGCCATTTGATACATTTAAAGACATCTGACCTCATTCCTCTGTATTTCTTTACATAAAGCCCTTTAAAGGTTTATAGTAACTGTCTACTGGTCTTATGGTGAGCAAAAGATTTTCTCTTTGGATTTTCTAATTTTCAGGTAAAACCAGAATGAAAGGAGTTTTTCTTTTTAAGCTTGAATTCTTTTACACATTCTGAGGACTGGAGTTTTAAAGGCAACCTTTTTTGTTGAAGGATTTTTTACCCCTTCACCTTGGTTGGCAGTGGTGGTGTCATGTCTGGCTGAGGGAGAAAGACACAGCAGCAAGCAGCGCAAGTTCCAGAGAGACAGCCTTTATTTAAATCAAAAAGCACAAAAGTCCAACTCAAAACAAGCTCGTTTACGGAGGAGCTTCACCACCACGAGGGGGACCTTCACCCTCTGAATCTCCTTTGAAACAGAACAGACTCCGTGTTTCCCCGGAGGACCTTCTCTCCGACAGGGATTCAGTCAGTACAGTCTCTCTCTGTGCCTTCGTCCCCGTCAGGACAGACAGACTCCCCGACTGTGAGCTCGAGTCATCGGTTCATTCCTGGATGGAAGAGAGAGACAGAGCGAGGGAGAGGAAGGAAATCAGCCGGCTCTCCTCTCCACCGTGGTTCCTCTCTGATAGCAAGAGAAGCCGACTCTCAGAAGTCCAGAGGGTTGCACCTAGGTGAGACTGTCTCACAGAAAGAGTCCCACTCACTCCAGACTCAGACCAGCGTTTCTCCACATACAGCAGTGTGATACGTTTCCTCCGTCGCTAACTTGAGCACAGAACAAGATACGTTTTCAATCTAGGTGATACTTCACCTTCCCTCCAGCACACAAACCAAACAACCCCCAAAAACCTGGGTGACCACGCCCCAAATCTCTGGCTCAGCCAGGATTTAAACTCACATCCAGCCAATCACACGACACCAACACTTAGTTCTTAAACGAGCACAGCTGTAGACACTCATTCACTCACACACACACACACACACACACGCACACACACCTCTAGTCCAGAGCCATATTCCCTAATATTCTGGTGACCTACTTCTCCTGTCGAAGGTTCACCAGACGTCGCAGGTGGACAGTAATGAAGAAGGTTTATTTGAGTACTGTACTTCAGTAGAGTTTTTGAGGACCGGTACATCACTTGAGTATGTTTTTTGGAAACGTATGATTTTCATTGAGCCCGGTCTCATGAGCTTTTGTGTAGACATCGCGAAATACAATTTCATCAAAATACGTGCTGCGCTAGGACAGCGCTTCACTACCCTGTGTTTTAAGGCACACTACGTAATATCGCTAGTATCAGCAGTAACTGGTGACTGAGGGACAGTAGGAGAGAAATAATGAGCCGATTTCTTACCCTAACCCTAAACCTAATCCTAAACTGAACCCTAACTCTAACCTTAACCTTAACCCTAACTCTAACCTTAACCCTAAACCTAATCCTAAACTGAACTCTAACTCTAACCTTAACCTTAACCCTAACTCTAACCTTAACCCTAAACCTAATCCTAAACTGAACCCTAACTCTAACCTTAACCCTAAACCTAATCCTAAACCGAACCCTAAACCTAACCTTAACCTTAACCCTAACTCTAACCTTAACCCTAAACCTAATCCTAAACCGAACCCTAAACCTAACCTTAACCCTAACTCTAACCCTAATCCTAACCCTAATCCTAAACCTAATCCTAAACCTAACCTTAACCCTAACTCTAACCTTAACCCTAACCCTAAACCTAATCCTAAACTGAACCCTAACTCTAACCTTAACCCTAAACCTAATCCTAAACCGAACCCTAAACCTAACCTTAACCCTAACTCTAACCTTAACCCTAAACCTAATCCTAAACCGAACCCTAAACCTAACCTTAACCTTAACCTTAACCCTAACCTTAACACTAAACCTAACAATAACAGTCATCAGTAAGTGCAGATACTGGCGATGTTACGCACTGCTTATTAAAATAAATCTTGGGCAGTGAAGCGTCGTCTACGCACAAAAAAAGCCCTAAATCGTGATTGTAGCACATATTTTGATTATTTCTTGATGGCTGCATGAAAAGTCGTGAGATTGGGTTGCTTTCACTTCACTACATTTGAAAGACAAATATTGTAGTTTTTACTTCACTACAGTTCTATCAAGGATCTCGTTACTCGTTACTTTTAATTCTGAAAGTGGACCCCCCCACACTTTCTCAAATGTGATTGTTCTTTTTTTGCTAACACACACACACACACACACACACACACACACACACACACACACACACACACACACACACACACAGGCCAGATCTGGTAGACGATGCTTTACTCTCTCGCATACACTCTGTCACGCACGCTCTCATGCACACTGTCACATGCACACTCACGCACTCTCGCGCGCACACACTCTTACTCTTACACACACACACTCTCACATGGACACTCTTTTATGTACACACTCGCACAATCTCTCTCGCGCTCACTCTCACGCACACACTCTCACGCTCACACTCTCATCCGCACACTCTCATGCGCACAATCACGCACACTCTCACACTCGCACTCTCATCCGCACACACTCTCACGCGCACAATCACGCACACTCTCACACTCTCGCACGCTCACGCTCTCATCCGCACACTCTTACGCACATAATCACGCACACTCTCACATTCTCTCACGCTAACACTCTCATCCGCACACTCTCACGCGCACAATCACTCACACTCTCTCACGCTCACACTCTCATCCGCTCACACTCTCATCCGCACACTCTTACGCACACAATCACGCACACTCTCACACTCTCTCACGCTCACACTCTCATCCACACACTCTTACACGCTCACACTCTCATCCACACACTCTTACACGCACTCTCCTCTAGACTAACAAGCACAGCCCCATAACTAAAACACACACACTAGTGTAGAAGACTGCCAGAACATGTAATGCCTATTTAGTCTGTGTGTGTGTGTGTGTGTGTGTGTGTGTGTGTGTGTGTGTGTAAGTGTGTGTGTGTGTGTGTAAGTGTGTGTGTGTGGGAGGGGTGGGGGGTACGTGTATACATCTTCATGCAAGGCTAACCTTCACGCCCTTCTTCTTTCATGTTTTTTTTTTGTTGTGCTCATTTGCATTTCCAGCAGTTTCTCTCACAACTTGTGTCAGAACACCTACCACGCTGTGTGGGGGGTGCAGAATTACAATTAAAAATAAACAAATGACTTGTTTTCTTTGTCAGCTCGGGTTGTAACATTTTATAAATTCCTAATGCTAGAGCTGCTACAAGAGGCATTAGGTATTGTATGTGTTGTGCCAATAATACAACAATGCGGTGAAAGAAAATGTACTTTTTATACTTAATTATTTTTAAAATCAATTACTTCAGTACTTTAAGTTCAAATTTGACAGTATGACTTCTACTTGTATTGGAGTAACATTTGAAAAGTGATATATGTACTTTCACTTAAGTAATTAATGTGAGTACTGTCTGTTACAGAGTAATGTTACTTGAGGAAACGTTGTTTTTTACAGGCAGCTGGACTCATCTAGGTCATCTAGAATATTTGTTTGGGGAGGCTGATAGCCTAGACCAAGACAAGTTGGAGTGCAAATACCAGCTCAGTTGATAAGAAAACAGAAGAAGTGTCCAGTTCAGCCTTGATTTTTTTTTTTTAAGAAGAGGATCATAATTTATTATAACAGCTTTAAATATTAACAACATTCTACACCATGTCTAGACTGAACAGGAATCAATACAGGATCTGCAGTGATCAAAACTGACATTGATATTAATCAAATCTTTTCATCTTGCTCATAACACTCAAGTAGTGTATGTCTTGCCAGTCTCTTCACATTTGTTTGAAATTTTAACTCAACCTTTTTTTATAAACATTGGTAAATGTGGGGGAAAAAGCAAACCTGACCATCTGGAGCCTGATTTATGGGCAAGACACTGTTGGACATTAAGAGCGAAATAGAGTATTTTTTTGCCGGCTGTGTCCTGTTAACACGGCTATCAGTTTATGGGCTGGATTTCTACAGACAGAATTTGCAGTTTATCAGATGGTCCCCCAATTTTAGGACTTTGTTACTCGTGTCTGAGGTGTCTGTTGTCAATTGTCTGGCACGGAGAAATCTATTGCAGGAGTAGGGATGCTCATCATTCAGAGATTATTCTACCTTTGTGCTTCTCTGCATTCTCTGGGATTTTCTTATACTTCCTTGAATTATTATCGCCGAAGCCTTCAGTGTCTGCATGGAATACATTCAGCATCCCTCATAGTGTGCAAATGTGCTACAGGATGACGCCAAATACAGTGCATTTAACACGTTGCAAAAAATATAGTTTATTTTTTATGTCATGAGGTACAGTGCATAGACTAAGAGCTACTTGTCTGCCTGGATAAGAGGTTGTGGTGGGAATTCCTGCTCCATGTATGTCCGAAGTATATGTTTAAGGGAAATGCTCATGCTCCAGTCAATTAGATTTCAGTTCTTCCCTTTTTGCTACCAGGAAGCATGATCCAGCACAGAGGTGTTAATTGTATTAATTAATGCCTAATTAAAGCAATAGCTTTAGAGAAGCCCTGTGGCATTAAACCAGCTTGAGTAAAGTTTCAGCATGCAGGAATTAGAATTTGTATGTTTATTTATTTAAATTTAATTTGGGAAATTATTTAATATAGATATAGATAATCTAATATGGATAATGTTTTGTTAAGTAAAGGACCTCAGTTTACCATTGATTACCAACTAACTAGGAGCTTTTGAAAAGCAAAGAAGAAACACTGGGATTTTTGCTATTGCTAACAATTCTGTTTTCTTGGTTTTCCCTTATGTGCTGATCCTGGCTGACTGATTCACTACGCTTGGTTCAACATCATCACACAGGTAAGTCATTACTATAATGGTTCCCTGTCTGTTGCTCTGACACTCTGTCTGATCTCATGTGATTCAAGCACACTGTATGATGGCAACACTGGCATGTTATTTTCTATCTGGCTCTTCATAATGGCTCTGTCTTTAAAGGTCCCATGACAAGCTGCTTTCTTATGCTTTTATAGGACTTAGTGGTCCCCTAATACTGTATTTGAAGTCTCTTTCCGAAATTCAGCCTTGGTGCAGAATTACAGCCAGTCAGTCTGTCTGTAATGCGGAGGAGAGAGGTGGAGCGAGGAGGAGAGAGGCGAGGGAAGCTGGAGGGTGGGAGAGGGAGGTCCTCTTGTGGTCACATAGCTGGTAAAAGTTGTATTTGTCTATATAAAATCATTACTGTACATTGATATTTCCAATAATGGTGCTTTTTGTTTGCATATCATGTATGTTTGCTTTTTAGCAGAGTTCCTTATTGCTTTAGAACTTAAAAGTGATTGGAAAAAGTACAAGATATCCTTTTATTGCCAGCCAGCAACATGTAACATGTACCTTATCTAGCGTGTTCCCTTCAGTAAAGAGTCCTGGTGAAGAGCTGTCACTGTTTACCATCTAACAAACACTTTGGTAAACCTACAGCTCAGATATAATGTCCAATATAAAGCCTAGAGTGATGTTCCCACTTATTAAACACTATTAATTAAATGTGATAAGTTGATTCAACGGTTCCTTCCTGATTATACTGAAGCTATATGCTTGCTTGGCTGTACCTGTTTAGACAGTACAGAGAAAATACATTCTAATCTGGTCATTTTCTGCAGGGCATTTCAACAGTTTAGCCCTATTGTTTTCAAAACTTCCTAATGAAAAAGTAATTTTGCAGCAGTAGCTGACCAATTTAAATGAATGAAAATGTATGTAAAATTACAAAATTGCATTTGGCTAGTTCTCAGAAATCACAAAGCCTTCTCTGAAGGCCTAGGAGGGCCTGAGGGTTTCTCTCCATTATAAACAAGCAGTACGCGAGAAACTGCACGGCAACTGATGCAAAAACAGAAGAAATACATATACTAGCTGTAACTTCTTGTGGATGAAGGGAAGATATGGTCTGCCAGATGAAAGGGGCTGAAATATAAGGTGTCCTGGATTGTTGTTTTGTCCTTGATGTGCCTGATGTGCGATATTTTTCTGCATTCCGCTTAGTGTGCGAGTCTATGTTGCTGTGACAGAGAATGACGCACAATGTCAGAATACTTTAGAATACTTTAGATTGCTGAAGGGAAAAAAATATGTATTTTGTGTCATGCCTGCTGGACGCTGTCTTAATATTCCCCCTTTAAATGGAAACAATTGCAAAGCTACACTAGTAAGAACTTGGGTGACTGGTGATGACCAACTGCAGAACATATTTGCTTGCAAAACAAACAGTTGGCAATATACACTGTTATTTCCTGCCTACCATGTTAAACTTCAGAAATGACCTAAACGGGTTAGGGTTAGGGTTTCTGGTTCAATGACTAGGTATGTATTATGTAACTGCTTACTTCAAGCATTTCATTTAATAATCAGTCATCTGTTTATAATAGAACTGGTCAAATTCAGTGTATAGATGCATTGCAAGCTAGAGGCAGTTTAAATTGTCAGCGAGAGGCGAGATTCTGAGAGCTGTGGTAATTTAAGTCAGATAGAGATGAAACCTTTCCTGCAATACAATATTTGGAAGGTTTTTGAATTACTTTGTCAACTGTTGATTGTTCGCCACCCTATACCCATCAGTGGAAAGAAATCCACTTGTAGATTTTTTATCAGCAGCGTGTATCAGTGTGTATCAGTGTGTATCAGTGTGTATCAGGCATATAATGTTATATGTATCTGCACCAGCACAACATAGCACTACCACTGATGCCACTACCAGTTCAGTGTAACCCCTTTCCATTGACAGCATAAAAAGGGACTGAAACAGCAACAACAGATGGGCAAAAGTATGTTATTTTGTATAATTACATTTACATTTACAATTACGGCAATACGGCTGACGCTCTTATCCAGAGTGACGTACATCAGTGCTTAAGAAGTCCACGACTGTTTCTTACCTGAAAAACCTAAATCTGAGTCGACTATTTAACCAAGATACTGCAGTCAGAGCATCTATACGACAACTGTCATATAATAATTAACCAACACCCAACCCAACAATACATAAACCATCGAGAAGAACAATGTAAGCCATAAAAAAGGGAATTTTTTTTTTTTCAGACCATGCTAATAAAGTTCGCCCAGTTTGTAGGTGTACCTGATGGTCAGTGAGTGTAGATGTCAGGTAGCTGTGCCTAGTAAACTATCATCAGTATATTATTTTTTAAGGTCATTGTGTATTTGCATCTTAATGTACTTCCAGTGCACATTTTTGGAATTACTTTTGGAATAATTGTAATTGTTTCCCACAATGTTTCTTTTTCCTGCTACAGTTTGGTTGGGTGTGCAAAGAGTGTGGCTGGCGCATTCTCAAGCTTGTTTTCAAAGCCAGGCTCTGGATCTGTGTGCCTGCTTTAGTGGCAGGAGCCAAAACTAGCAGATGGGAAGAGCAAAGGAAGCGGTGGTTTAGAGTTTTCCCCTGCGTAGCATGCAGCCCTACTGCGCCCATGGAGACTGACCACTTGGCAGTGCATGTGCCCATTCACTTGCCACCAGGGAAGACCAGGGGAAGGAAAGACAGAGCGGGAGAACACAAGCTCAAAGGGGAAGGGGAAGAGGGAGCAAGGGCTCCACAGCGCTGTTATACCCAGCTGGATTCAGATTATGTAACCCTTGGTCTTTTTGCACCCACAAACCTCCCAACATCTATTTAAGTTTACTAAAGATTGTTGCGAAAAGTGGTTTTCTATTTCAGTGTTCCTCGGTCTTGGAGAAGATCCTTAATCAGGGCTTAAATCCAAGCATAGCTCAAGAATATTTGGTGGCACAAAATTTTGAATAAACACCCAAAGAATGTCTGACAGCTTTCTGTCCTAATCTACCTCTAGACTGAATGTAAACTCAGTCCTTCCTGACCCCAGCCACGGGAGTATGTTCAAACCTGACTGCAACTAGACTGTATTCTGTCTGAGCCCTGTGTGTGCTGTAGCCTGGCATAATTTTGTCCCAACTCAACTAACACCTGACAAAATAATGCCTCTATGTGACCTAAGCAAGCTGTTTAAGCTCACTTACAGTATAAGGACTTGCATGACAGGCCTTAAATGGCCCAGTGGACTAACAACATTGGTTACTCCAGGGTGCCACTTGAAATATTGTTCATACCTTTAATTAAAAAACAAAAAAACCTAAAGAAGGACCAAAATGTAAAATTTGATCTGAGTCTGAAAGATAATTAATAAATGCTGAAGAACACATATTTTAATCATTATATTTATATACCCTTGCCTTGCATATTTTCCATGTTCCCAGCACACCTTATTGAACCTAATTAATGAACGTTTCCTGAGTTGAGTGGAGTGTGTGTGGGTAGGGAAGCTCATCAAAGTTCAGAGCTACTGCTGTAATACTTCCACATTCTTTCACACGGCGCAGCCTGTTCCTGCTATCCGCACAATACTCAGCAGACATTCCTCCTCTTAAACATGGCTCTTGCAGAATAACTGGCTTGTGTTCCAGAGAACTGCAGCACCCAGGCTTGAGCCGTTTCTCTTCTGTACACTAATAGGATGATCATACCTGCCATGCATTAATAAACCCAGCAGCCGGCCCCACTGAGTAGAATCCATTAGAGTTTTAATCAGGAAATATGATTGCTTTATTCATCGTCTCGCTGCACCGCTCTGCCGCTTAGGGATTTGCTGCCACTTTCTGACAACTAGCTCTAGGGGGAAAAAGACAGAAGAGCCGGAATGAGAAAAAGAAGGGAGAAGGCAGACAAAGAAAATAGTTTAATTATATCAAATCACTCCAACCCAGCAAGATGAGAAGAAAAATCATCTGTTTTTACAATCACTGTGCACCAGCTGAGAGAATGTGAAGCCGAGCTGTTAAATCGGTGCTAGTTTCTTTATCCTGGGCAACTGGTAGGTGTTCAGCTGCTTTGGCCTAGGGCTTCTTCCTAATGGTCACAAATATGGGATCTCAAATCCTAAGTGTAATAAGCATGACTGAGACTCAATATCTGCTTTAGTCTTCTTGGCCCTATTCTGAACTGCGTCTGCCTAGCCTTCGGTTCCCTTTCCTCCCCCGCAGCCCTCCACCCCAAATGGGTTTTTATTTGTTGTCATATCATGCCAAAATAATCAACCGCAAATATTCCTCCCGGGCTCCCGGGAAGCGGCCTTGTCACTAATTAGAGATGTTTTGTGGGAAGTTAAGAATTCAAAGGACATGTTTCTCCCTGGTGGGGATTTTCTCATCTGGTTCCCATTGTTATTCTTGTCCAAAGCACATGGTGATAGGTTTTAGCTCTCCCTCTCTCTCTCAGTTTCTGTCCCTCTCTCTTTCTCTCTCTGTCTCTGTCTGTGTGTGTCCCAGCTGAATGCGTAAGGCTTTTTTTCTTCTCTTCTCTTCTTTCAAACTGCTTCACTCTCTGCAGATCCCAAGACTTCTCCACTCTTTGGTTGAGTGTGTTTAAGTACAGGGCTCAGCATGGATTTGAAGACGGCTCACTGAGGGCTCAGGTCATGCCGTATGTTTCCTTTCAACTTAGTGAGTTGGGTCCACGGTGCCATTCCAATGCCGTAGTAACTGTTTCTATAAGCGTGTCCTGTCAAAACCTCATCAAAAGTTGGTGGACATCCCTGACACAGTTGAAGCAAGTCTTCATTTATCTATGGAAGTGTTTATAACATGGGAGTAAATGGGGAAATGAACCTTCAGGATTTTCTCGGTTCTCCTTGAATGATAATGTGTTTATAATGGAGTAGCAGTTCATCCGTGAGTTTCAGTTGTCCTTTTTCGTGCAATTCAGTTTTATATTTCAGTACAAAGCTTTGCACGACAGACAAAGGGGCTTCAGCGAGGCCAGAGTGTTGACCCTGTCAAAGGCTTTAGACTTTGCCAATGATGGTCCTTGAGTGGCATGACAAAAGAATTTTCAAGCAATTCTGGGCACAGAATGCACTGGCAAAAGGGATGAAAGAACTGAAACAATAATGAAAATCAATTTTATTTTCAACATATGACAAACAAGGAATTAATATTGGTACTAGACAGAATATGGCATGTAGTCTACTTGAGGTTTTCTCATGTAATTTATGTAAGTACATGAATAAAAAGCTGAAATAAATGGAAAGGTGTAACTGCATACTTTGTACTGCTGTAATCCATCTGTAAGAGTGAATACATTTGTGGTTGCTACATTTTTGCAATGTTGGTAATGTGTAACCATGCTCTTAATGTGAAATTGGACTCTCTCTTTTTATTTATTGAGCTATTGTTGGCTGGTATCATTCACATTTGTTAGCTGCTATGAGGTACAGTGTATGCTGTAATCATTGCAGTTCTGCATTTGGCTAAACAGCCATTAGTTATAATGGCCCATTGACTTGGAGTAAGATACAGAAGCACTTGAGCAGATTTTTTTAATTAGTGGTGGGCTGTTATCGGCGTTAATGTGAGGCTCTTATCGGGCGATAAAAAAAATATCGCCGTTAATCTATTCTCAAAGTTGGTTTGGGAGCTGGGTCTAACCAGCGTTTCTCAAACGGGCCGCGGACTGGCGCCGGTCCATGAGAGGGCTCCTGCGGAGCCTCGCTTCTCAACGCTTCTGTTACTGTGCGCTCTTTCCCCACCCCCTCGACTTCACGGCCCCGCCCCCTGTTTCAGCATTCTAGAATGTTCAGCTCTCCTGCCATAGACGTATATATG
>JBBJLR010000153.1:21250977-21276511 GCA_037577145.1 Brachypetersius gabonensis
TGTCTTGTTTAGGGGTGCCCTGTCTCGTTTAATGGTGTCCTGTTTCGTTTAGGGGTGTCCTGTCTCATTTAAGGGGTGTCCTGTCTCCTTTAGTGGTGTCCTGTCTCATTAAGTGGTGTCCTGTCTCGTTTAGGGGTGTCCTGTCTTGTTTAGGGGTGTCCTGTCTCGTTTAGTGGTGTCCTCTCTCGTTTAGTGGTGTCCTGTCTTGTTTAGGGGTGTCCTGTCTCATTTAGGGGGTGTCCTGTTTTGTTTAGGGGTGTCCTGTCTCCTTTAGTGGTGTCCTGTCTCGTTTAGTGGTGTCCTGTCTCATTTAGGGGTGTCCTGTCTCGTTTAGTGGTGTCCTGTCTTGTTTTGGGGTGTCCTGTCTTGTTTAATGGTGTCCTGTCTTGTTTAGTGGTGTCCTGTCTTGTTTAGGGGTGTCCTCTCTTGTTTAGTGGTGTCCTGTCTTGTTTAGGGGGTGTCCTGTCTCATTTAGGGGTGTGCTGTCTCGTTTAGGGGTGTGCTGTCTCGTTTAGGGGTTTCCTGTCTGGTTTAGGAGTGTCCTGTCTGGTTTAGGGGTGTCCTGTCTCGTTTAGGACTGTCTTGTCTCGTTTAGGGGTGTGCTGTCTTGTTTAGGGGTGTCCTGTATGGTTTAGTGGTGTCGTGTCTTGTTTAGGAGTGTCCTGTCTGGTTTAGTAGTGTCCTGTCTCCTTTAGGGGTGTCCTGTCTGGTTTAGGGGTGTCCTGTCTGGTTTAGCGGTGTCCTGTTTCGTTAGGGGTGTCCTGTCTGATTTGGTGGTGTCCTGTTTCGTTTAGGGGTGTCCTGTCTAATTTAGTGGTGTCCTGTCTTGTTTAGGGGTGTCCTGTCTTGTTTAGAGGTGTCCTGTCTCGTTTAGTGGTGTCCTCTCTCGTTTTGTGGTGTCCTGTCTTGTTTAGGGGTGTCCTGTCTCATTTAGGGGGTGTCCTGTCTGGTTTAGGGGTGTCCTGTCTCGTTTAGGGGTGTCCTGTCTGGTTTAGTGGTGTCCTGTCTCATTTAGGGGTGTCCTGTCTGGTTTAGGGGTGTCCTGTCTCGTTTAGGACTGTCCTGTCTGCTTTAGGGGTGTCCTGTCTCATTTAGGGGTGTCCTGTCTGGTTTAGTGGTGTACTGTCTGGTTTAGTAGTGTCCTGTCTCCTTTAGGGGTGTCCTGTCTGGTTTACGGGTGTCCAGTCTCGTTTAGGGGTGTCCTGTCTGGTTTAGGGGTGTCCTGTTTCGTTTAGGGGTGTCCTGTCTGATTTAGTGGTGTCCTGTTTCGTTTAGGGGCGTCCTCATCTCGTTTAGTGGTGTCCTGTCTTGTTTAGCGGTGTCCTGTCTGGTTTAGGGGTATTGTTGCTCTTGTTCTGTCCTGTTTGCTCTTGTGTTGCTGGTCCTGGAGGAACATTGTTTCATTTTTACTGTGTTCTGTGTATATGGTAAAAATTACAATTAAATCTACTTGACTTGACTTGACTTATCTTGTAGCTTTCTCACACAAACTACTTTGGAGTGAAAATTCTGTCATATGTGAACAGCACAAAATGATTCCTCTCCATTTAACCCATTCACCAAGTGAAGCAGAGGGCAGGCAGGAACGCAGCATTCAGGGAGCAGTGTGTGGGGACGGTGTCCACACACACCAGACCACATGACGTCTGCAGGCAGCGGAATTGACGTGGTCATATAAACAGGAAATAAGGTTTTCTCCGCACCAGACGTTGATCCAGTGTCAGCCCCAACCAACGTACCTTGCCAACCCAGCTTTCGTGAGTACTCAGGTACTTCGGAACATGTGTCTTGGTGGAAATCTGTGCTCCGTATGGGGATCGTTCTCAGAATAAATCGTGTGGTGTACCTGCTCACTCATGTGTCCACGTTTGAGCTTTCCACCACGTTACACGTGGGCTTACAATCTGTCATTGTGGTCTTCTCCATGACAGACTGCTCCTTGCTCCAGAGTATCTCAGAGGTGCTTAGCAGTGTTGGGAGTCGAGACCATGACTTCCTGATTGCAGGGCGAACACGCTAAACACTAGACTACCTGCTGTAATGATTTATAAACCGTCTACACCCCAATAAATAGCTGCTAATTAATCAATTATAAGGGTAGATTTTTGTAAAGTGGTACCATTGGCATTTCTACTAAAGAGGGGGTGTTCTGCATTTTTCTTTTGGCTGAGAATGTCTGTTCAAAATTCTTTGCAGCACAGGATTATTTGTAGCTCATGTCTGGAAAACATGACCCAACAGCTCCAAGATATGCATAAAAATACATGGCTAGAGACCTAGCTTTCTTGACAAAACAAAAATCTAAGATATATACAGTAGTTTCATGGAAACAGTGCATCTGCCAACCTGATAATGTCTATTACTAGATGTCTTTGGTTGTAAATATATGTCATATATTTATTTCCATCCAATAAGAGTTCTATTCATTCATTTCCATCATGACTTCTTTCCAAAACTTTGTCCTTCATTTGCTATTGGTGGCAACATTTACTGCTCATACCATAAGAGTAGTCCTTCCTCTTATGAGCTGCAATATTGGTGCAGTATTCACACAATTAAACAGTATTGTATCTGCTCTTGTGTTTAGGAGCTGTTCAGTCACAGCTCAGTCTACATTTAACTGCCTTAACTGTTTTTCCTTACTAGTGTATTAACCTCTGACTTGTTGTTTTTTGACAGGATTGTTAAGGTGTGTAACTGGCAGTGACTTGGTTAAAAGCAGATGTTGATTTAAGTTTAGCTTTACAGGTATGCAGAACAGATGTGGACGACTTAAGAACTGCTGTATGTTGCTCTGGATACGAGCCTCCGCTAAAAGCCGTACAATAATCCCCCGCTTTTCGCATTGTTGTGTTTTGGTAATAGAAAATGCCTAAAAATGCCTATTTTTATAGTGTAAACCCTATATGTGCCCCAAAAATTGCTCCCAAAACACTTTAATTTAATTTTTAACTCAGTTTAATTCATTACCCTTAACGAAAATGTTAAGAAAAAACGTATCTGTACAATTTACACTGCAGTGCAAGAATGTAAATATTACCCCTGTACATACTGCACTGTAATTCTTGCAATTTCTTTGGTATGTGCTGTCATTTTCTTTTGCATAAGCAGGTAAATACACTAATAATTTAATAAAAATACAGTAAAACATGCTAGTAATTACCAATCATTTTTACAGTTCAATTTAATTTACTGTTCATCCGGCGGTGAACAAGGAGAACCATGGACTAAAGCTCAGCATGTAAATAAATTCTTTTGTATGTAACAGCACTGGTTTAGTAAACAGATATGAATAAACAAGATATTTTTACAGTTTTGAAGTTGAGAAGATTCAACATACTTCTTTATATCGTTCAGTAATTATATATGAATAATTCTGACCAGGCAAAAGAAATAAATAAGGGCCATTTGAGTGATGATTAAAAAGAACCATTTTAGTTTCCTAAAGAAACATGTTAATAGATGAAATGTATAGAACCGTCACATAACTATCTTAACCAATGTAAAGGTTCTACCACATTATGTGAAGCTATGAAAAGGTTCTTCATAAATTGTTCTTTGAAGTTGGTTCTACCAGGGTTCTGCACATTTGAACTGTAAAGAATGGGCAGTTATATAGATAGTGTTACATAATGCCTTCTAAAAGAGTTATTTATCCTGATTGATGGGGATACAGGAACTTGAGCATGCTCTTAAAATCACCTAAGAGCTTTACTTTATGTGATAATGCCAAGACTTAATGTTATTTATTTTCCTTTCTCCATTTTCCCTCATCTTTAAGCAGGAGAGTGACTCTATCATACAGCTCTTGTGTTCCTTATACCTAAAAAAAGACTGGTAATGCACAACAATAGCAGACTACAAGTAAAAGCTTGCTATGTGCCATTAGTGTTCTCGTCATCACTTCACACCATTAGCAAAAAGTTTACCATTTGATCTTCTTTTCATGTAGAAATGTAACAAAGCATGTCATCTGACCAGTGTCTTCAAACTTTTGCACTTGTGACTGTATCATCTAGCAGAATTAAGGAAGTAGATTGCTTAAATAAAACATGATGATCGCATATAGCATAAAAATTGGGCCACACCTTGTTAAATTATATGTTCTGTTGAATCAGTTTCAACACCACAAGTACAAATCAGCAACATTAAAGCACAAAATTAAAGCACATGAAGTGAATGACATTTTAGTAGCACCTGTGAAGTGAAGCAGCAGTGAAGTTGATGGGACAATTTGAACAACTGTGACAACTGTCACATTTTAATGTCTGTACATGAGTTGAAGCGGTTAGGAGTCCAAGTTCAAGTTGGCTTTTTATTGTCACACAGTATATGACCGAAAGAAATTACGTTTCTTACAGTCCCAGGTTCATGGACAGCACAAAAACACAAACACACACTGTATACGACATGAAGACAAAAAGTAAAATGAGACAGTGTAACAGACAGTAGTGCAACATACATTCATTTAGGAGAATAGCAGGAGATACACTTTGAGGTACAGAGCAGCAGATATATATTGAGGTAGTACTTAATGACATTTTATTTTATATCACATGGATGGCTGGGTGCATGTTTCACTTACATAGGGAGGATATAGCGTAGGGAAACGTACCACCTACCTAAATGTTATTACAGACCCAGTACACTTTTCTCATGTACCCTGCCATCCAACAGTATCAGTGCCAGAAATGGACCGATCTGGTCCATTCTGATTTATAATCCATATATTTGACAAAAGTTTTATTTATCTAGGCTTGGGACCACCACAGAGAATGGCCTGACTTGTGCACCCCCTTGACTGGGTTATATCTTACATTTACGGCATTTGTCAGACGCTTTTATCCAAAGCGACTTCAATTCCCTACCTACAGAGAACAGTCTCCCTGGAGCAACTTGGGGTTAAAGGTCTTGCTCAGGGACCCACTGGTGGTATGCTGAAGGCAGAATTCGAACCCATGACCTCATGGTCCGGAGGCAAGTATCCTACCCACTGAGCCCACGATACCTCCAAGATATCTCAATATCTTAGATTGAGATCATGCATGCGCAATGAGAAATTATGTCAATTATAGCTGCTGTTTTACTGCAGGCATTAACTAACTGTGTGTTCAAAGGGCAAAATAAATGTAAGAAATATCTGGGTAATACATGCTCAGTATTGTTGATGGTTTTCTGTGTGAATAAGTGAAACAAGACCAGAGAGCAGTCACTAAAAGGCTTTACAATTAATAATATGGCAATGGAGAGAGCAGTAGTGGGTGATTAAAGCTGCAGTGGTTCCAGGCGGACTGTCCGTTAGACTGACAACGTTTTTGAGAGGTAAAACATTCTAGAACTGAAGGCCACTCACTCAAAGCTTGCTGGAATTTTACTGGAGGGGAACTAATGCTGTGTTACACAACATGTTTCAATGTAAACCTTTGCTTTGATTCTAAATACTCTCCACTGCTGACTCATATATTTATAGAGCACAACGTGATAGAGATTGGCCTTCAGAAAGGCAGATATGTTTGAGGCACTTTAACTGTACGGATTGTGGACAATAGTAAATGGAATTGATCTTTACTCTGCAGTGATCACATGCATTAAGAGATATGATGTTAAAATGATTCTGCCAATCATCGTGTGCTTGTTGAGGAGGTGGTGTGACTTTATAGCAAGTTTGTGTTCAAGAGAAAGAAGAAAACAGAGAAGGAGAGGGAAGAGGTGTGTGTTTGCATGTGCATGTGTGTATTTCTAGGCACATGATGTAAAAGGTACTGTACAATTAAAGAAGTCATTTCCATTTCCAACCTCTTTTTGTCCTTTAGAATTAAAGAGGCTGTACTTTGTTTCTCCACCCTGTGTTTTGCCTGGCTAAAACACTCCTTATAACTTCAGTGTGAATTGCTGGCATTAACCTGCTGTAGGCTGAACAGCTGAATGGGTGAAATGTAGGCTGACTCTGTATATAGACTGGTGTTCAAGGCATCACAGACATAGTAAATTCAGAATGAGCATTTTTGCACCTTAATTTCCACAATAAAGTTTGTGTCTGAGGAGACCCTTATGAAGGTTTACAAGTTCTAGTGTAAACTGTTTTTTAAACCATGTACATGGCCCAAAACATTCAAGCTTAGGTAGCTTTGTGCATCATATATTTAATGCATTAAGTTCATTAAGTTGCAATACATGTTTGTTATTTATATAAAAATAATTAATTTTGAGCTTTGTTTTCTACCATGGTCAAATATCTGCGGCAAACTAAAAGGCAGGAACTGGACCCACTTTGAGAACCGATCCACGACTACCAGTATAGATTCTGGGAGATCCGTCACAAAGTCCACAACGATGTGGGACCAAAGTCTCTGTGGAACGAGCAGGGGCAATAGTTTACCAGCAGGTAACTGACGGGAGACTTTGGTCATTGCGAAAGTGGAACAGGATTTCAGAGCCCGCTCTACATCTGCCCAGATCATAGGTGACCAATGCTTACGGCGGGGCACCTCGATAGTCCTCTGAACTCTGGGATTTCCGGTGGCAGGGGTTATGTGAGCCCATTCAATCACTCTGCCCTGCAGAGGGTCAGGCACAAACACTCTGTCTACCAGAATTTAATGCGTTAATGCATTCTATCTCTGTGTCGTGGTCTCAGATAATGGGTGCGACTCTGAGTGCCATCGAAATTATGGGCTCAAGATCCGTGAGGTCCATGGAAGTGGGGAAATGTTGCAAAAGAGCATCCGCTTTCCCATTCTTAGAATCTGGCCTATAAGTAATGGTGAAGTGAAACCGAGTGAAAAACATGGTCCAGTGGGCTTGTCGAGGGCTCAACTGCTTAGCCTCAGGTTTGTGACAGTGGAGTGGAGGTGCACTGGTGTGTCTCAGGGCACTCTCATCATACATCTCAGTTCTGCCCTTTCTACCCGGAGTCTACACTTGCACGACACACAGATATAAATAATCCTCCAAAAACTGAAAGAGAACTTACTCTCTCCTCTGTTTTCTTCAAGGGAAACTGCTGCACATTTGCCAGACTGATCAGCATGAGAAATTGCCCTTGGTTTGTTTCGGCTCCACTCGGGCCCTTCCTCAACCGCTGCCTAAAGCTCTGGCAGAGATTGTTGCTCTTGATCCTGATGTTTATGCACCACAGACTCTCAGTTACTCTTACAACAATATTTATCTCTATGGACACTTAGTGAAACCAACTCTGTTGGCTGTAGTTAGCCTATCTATCTATAATCTTGGCCTTCTCTCTTGTTATTTATCGCCATAAAGATTCTCGTTCCTTTCTTGCTGGTAGACCTGAGGGGGACGGGTTCCCAATTTGAGTCTTGGTTTCTTCCAGAAGTTTCTTCCCCTAGCTGAAGGAGTTTTTCCTTGCCTCTTTTGCCTTTGGTTTACTCACAAGGGCTTGGACTTGGACTCTGTAAAGCTGCTTTTTGACAACTTGGTTGTGAAAAGAGCTATATAAATAAAACTGAATCAAATGTATTCTAGATTGCGGTGATCAGCAAACACTATGAAAGGCTGTCTGGCTTCCTCTAACCAGTGATGCCAGTCCTCTAATGCAGCTTTGACCACCAGCAGCTCACGGTTACCGATATTGTAATTGCGCTCCACATCGATCAGCTTACATGAAAATAACCTTCTCTAGAAGTTGGCGAAGCCCATGAACCTCAGCAACTCCTTGTAACTCCGACTGGGGCTCTGGCCAATCAGACACCGTTTTCACCTTCCATGCCTACCCCCTGCGAGGCGATTCTGTAGACAAGAAAGGAGAGCTCTGTGACATGGAACTCACAGTTCTTGGCTTTTGCATACAACCCTTGAGTGAGCAGACGATGAAGGGCTTGACACACATGCGAGCCGTGTTCAGATAACCAGGGAAATCTACCACTATGACTCGTTCACCATGATCGAGGACAAGGAACGGCAACTGTTAGTGGTGCTTGGAACTGATATGAAACCCATAACGGTTTCGTGATTTGCATCACTAACTAGTCTACCATCTAGGGCTTTCCCAGGTATCAGGACTGGCAATCTCTCCACTGGAAGACACAAGGGCTTGAAAAACAAAGCTGCCAGCCGATCCAGAATCAAACTCTGGTTAGCCACATACAGTCTGGCTGGGATATGAAAGTAAGCTGTGTACATGAACATTTTTTGATAGAAGGTATGATCTTGGTTTCTGGGATCGGGCATGCAGCCATCTCTGTGTCCACCGGCCCCACAGTAAAAAGTCGGATCCCCCCTCGGATCTGTCTCTTGCTCTGCTGGAGAGACAAATGTGACGCACCCATTTGTATGGGCTCAGGTGGACTTTCAACCCCGTTGGAGTGTGGTTTTGGGGTCTTTTTCCTCTCCGGTGCTGATCCAGCCTGATGGTGAGAGAGATCAGCTGCATCTCTGCATGCCAACTCTTTGTAGTTGGCGGCTGAGCTGGACCCCTGCTTGAGCTGTAGAAGACGAGTACTGCTAATACTCGTCTTCTACTCTTGGTCAGGGTAATCGCGTAAACACTGCTTGCTGACGATGAATGAACTCCAGATAATCCTGAACAATTGAACCATCGCCTCTCCAGAGGGCAGCTGTCCAGTTCTGTGCGCGCCCTGTAAAGTGGATGACAACTGAGAACGTTTGCGCCGCCATCATCTCTGGAGCACATCAAGGTGACTTGGGCAGATGCCAGGGGCAGCGGCAGCGTGGCTCTGATCAATTGCACCTCCAGACAGTGGTTTTGAAGGAACACAATCAGCTGGGCAGCAGAGTCGATCCCAAAGCATTTTGTCACACTACCAGGTGGGCAGAAGTATTCAGTGGGCAGAAGTGGTAGCCATGAAAGGGGGATCCCTGCAAACAAGCTGGACAACTCAACCAGTCACATCTGTGGGAGAAACAGAGAACAGACACGCAAGACAGGAGACAATCACCGTCCACTGTGATAGTCTGTAGCAGCCTTAGCCTCAGCTTCAATTCTCAGTCTCGTAAAACAGGGATAGACTAGAACTGAAGTTCACAGAAGAGCGAGTGAGAGTTGGTGATGGGTGATTGCATACCTGCCGTTCTGGACAGGCCAGCTTTTCTGTTAACAAACAAGAGGCGGCTCAACATGAACAACCAATCACAAACTAGAACAAATGAAACTTAAACAAGACAAAATTAGTGAAAGTGACCAATCTGCCATACATGAACACACCACATTGTGAACAGCATGAAATTCCTCCTCTGTATTTAAACCATTCACCAAGTGAAGCAGAGGGTAGCCAGGAACACAACACCCAGGGAGCAGTGCATGGGGATGGTATCTTGCTCAAGGGAACTTTAGAGGTGCTTAGCAGTCTTGGGAATCCCACCCACGGCTTCCTGATCGCAGGGTGAACGCCCTAACCACTAGGCTACCAGCTGCCCCACAGACATAAGACTTGCAACCCAGCTGATGAGCGAGGAGAGAACTAAACTAAAACAGCTGAACTGCCTGGTACCAGGCTCAGACCCATTCAGATAATGAGGTCACTTCTGATTGGACGTTTACGTTTACGCTTCACTCTTATCCAGACGAGGCTTGAAGACAGCGAAGGACTCCGCAGATCTGATAGCATGAGGGAGTTTGTTCCACCACTGGGGGTCCAAGACCGAAAAGAGTCTAGATGCATGTCTTCCTCTTCGTTTGAGCAACTGAGGTTCAAGACGAGCAGTGCTTGATGCCCTGAGAGGATGAGAAGTGATATGCTGCTTGATCAGTGCAGACAAGTAAGGAGGTGCAAGTCTAGTCTTAGCCTAGATGGCAAGTATTAAGGTTTTGAACTTAATGCAGCCACAGGGAGCCACTGACGGTTCTGTAGTAGAAGCGTAGTGTGTGAGAATTTAGGAACATTGAAGACTAACCTCGCAGCTGTCTCATTACCTTCATTGGCAGTCCAGACAGAAGACAGTTGCAGTAGTCCAGCTTAGAGATGACCAGAGACTGGATGAGTAACTGTGTGCTTTCATGGTGAGAAAGGGTCAGATTCTTCTGATATTGTATAGAAGGTATCTGCCTGTCCTGGAGAGGTGGTCAACGTGCGACAGGAACGAAAGTTCTCATTCTTGCTGGGATTCAGCTTAAGGTGGTAGGCCACCAGTCGGAGCCAGGCAGTCTGAGATGTGGGTCGAGACCGAATCATCACTGGAGGGGAAAGAGAGGATTAGTTGAGTGTCATCTACATAAAAGTGGTAGGAAATTATGTGTGAGGCTATTACATCCCCAAGAGAACCAGCATATAGAGAAAAGAGAAGTGGTCCAAGGACAGAGTCCTGAGGTACACCAGTGGACAAATTTCATGGGGTAGACTGGGAGCCTTGCCATGCTACCTGGTACTTCCAGTCATCAAGGTAGCATTCAAACTGGTTGAGCCAAGCTGTGCCTGATATACCAAGGCCGGAGAGAGTAGACAAAATTTGGATAAGAGAGAGCAATAAGTGATAAGTCACGTTCATGAAGCGTTTTCTGCCATCTTCTTTTGGCTGCTCTCAGCCCCTTTCTGTTTCTTCTCAGGACCTCAGACAGCCATGGAGCTGGGAGAGAGACATGCCTCTGTCTGGAAGACAAGGGGCAGAGTAGATTAACTGAGCTGTGGAGAGATGAGAGAAGGTCATTGATCACTGATTCAACTGAAGATGGACAGAGGTTAGTTGAGTTAGTGAGAGATAAGGAACATAGAACAGCAGAGAAGAGAGCGGGCAGAGATAGAGAGGAAAGATTTATGCATGTAGTCGTCGTCGGTACACGTGGGAGATGAGACGAAGAGGCCTGGAGAGGAAATTTGAAAGATAGAAGATGATGGTCAGAGACATGTAAAGGACTGGACAATATATTGAATATAGGAAGAGACCTGGTCGATACTAAGTCAAGAGTGTTGCCTTCTTTGTGGGTCGGAGGAGAGTCGCAGAGAGACAGGCCAAAGGACAATAAGAGCATCGCAAGCTCACAGGTCTTCAGTTTGTCACCTGGCAGATTAAAGTCCCCAAAGAGGATGAGTGGAGACTCATCATCAGGAAACGAGCTCAGGAGGACGTCCAGTTCTTCGATAAAGTTGCCCAGAGGACCAGTTGGGCGATAAAGGATAATGATATGGAGCTTAGTTGGATATGTTATAGTAACAGAATGGAATTCAAAGGATGAGATGTTGACCTCATGAAAGAAGCAACGGGACGGGACTTGCTGACGGATACCGCCGGGGTCGTAACCGAGGAGGCCCAGAAATGGCAGGGTTCATGTGTATGTGGGAATCATAGAAATGAAGAGACAGAAAGATGCGAGTGTGTGTGTGTGTGTATGTGTATGTGTATATATGATATTTCTGTCATTTAGTCAACTGTTATGCAAACGTGTGTTACTGCTTGTTTTTGGAAATGAAAGCAGAGACCAAATGCAGAGGAGTGTGAAGGCTGTGGTGTGTGTGAGAGAGAGGGTGTGTGTGTACAGTTTAAGGCTTCGTCTGACTGACAGCTCTGATATAGGCATTGTTTTCTGTGCTATTCATCATTTCATTCTATTTCCTGTGTCCACGACGGCTTCAAACGTTGCCTGATGTCTGTGTCTGATGTGTTGCCAGAAGCTCTGCTGCGGGCACATGGTTCTGACACTGCGTCCTTGCTCCAAGCGCATCTCCACTATCCTTTTACTTCATGTTAATTGAAAAAAAGACAGTAGCCCACACCTCTTCCAATGCCATATTTCAGTTAAATTAGTCCAGCTCTCCCTGTAGTTCCTGCTCTCTCGTGATTTTGAAGGAGCACTAGGCTCTATTAGTGCCATTTGAAGCTCAGATGGTGAGGCATATTTTAAGGGTCAGAACAGAGTTGGACGGTGGTGTTGATGGAGCCCACTGCTGGTACTGCTTCAGGCTAAATCTTCTCTCTGAGGGGTTTAACAGGGACTGTGCTTACAGAGCCTGTCTAGTCCATCGTTTGCACTGGCCAGCAATGTTGAGCCACTTCCACAGGTGTGAACAGGGATTAGAATGATCCAGAAAGGCATTCCAGCACCCTCTTTACTGTTGCTGAGACACAGTCATGTTTGACAGATGGCATTTTATTTATTGTCCATACATTACCTGACAGCGTGAAATAAGACCTTTTTTCCCATTGTTTTCGATTGGAGAGACATGTTTCGCTGCATGCTGGTGGTGGTGTCCTAGTGGATAGGATACTTGCCTCTGGACCAAGAGGTCATGCCACCACTGGGTTCCCAAGTTGCTCCAGGGAGACTGCCCCCTGTAGTTAGGGAATGGAAGTTGTTTCGGATGAAAGCCAACCCATCTGATAAATGCTGTAAATATAAAATGCATAACCTGTTTTTTGTACATGCCCTGAGTTGAGCAATGTTAAATTACCAGTCATGAACATTTTTTCTTTGCTGACCAATCAAATTAAAAGTATGGTGGGACATCTGTTCGTAATGGAAATTCACATTCTTCTATGCATGATCTAACATGACAGTTAATAAAAAAAGATAAAATAAAATAATAAAACTAAAGTTTATACAGTTTACATAAACAACTAACAAAACAATGGTATGTTTGGATGTTAGGGGACATTATAGATTTGTTTTATATTTTTTTAGAAAGCCGCTACTGTGTTGATTCTTTTTTATAGAATAAAGGATCAGTCTAAAACAAATGGGTTTTTAGGTAAATGGCGAATGTTAATACTGTTTTCTCAGTTTTCTTTAGCAGGTCTTGTTGTCAGCAGTAGGCTACATGGTGATACATTTGCACAAGGTTAAGCCATGCTGAATGATTATACACAGGGGTTTACATAAATTTTTGCTGTAGTACTCTAATGAGAACCTTCATGAATTAACTGGTACGCACCAAAATTAAACATTTTCTCTGTGTCTCAGATTAGGTCTGTGTCTCCGCGTGGTTCCGTGGGGAGGGGGTTGTGCACTCTGGGCTCCGGGGGGGACATGGAGGGGCTGTGTGTGCCGGTGTCCTCTGGGGTGCGGGGTGTTTGAGCTGGGGTCTTTGTCTCTGCGTGGTTCAGGGGGGTTTTGCGCACAGTATGAAGTAAAAAAACATATTATATAACATATGCATCAAAGACAGATTCCGTTAATTAATATAAAACCTTTTTGTCAGGAAGTTAGAGCACCTTTTATTCCAATTTAGTGTTAAGATAAAGCATTACCTGGCTGGAATCTTAATATGTATCATGTTCAATGTGAGAGACTTTCTCCTTTTACATCCCTGGCTGAGCTTCTTTCCTTGTTGGAACCATGAAGGCCACGTGAAATTGTCTGTTTTTGGAATCCTGCACCTGAACCACTTGGTTTAATCGCCGTGTTTAGCCTTAACCTCTTCAGTACAGCACATGCTGTGTGTAGAGACACTTTACCCAGACCACACACACTGAGCTAGGTCTACAGTTTCTTCTTTATTACAGTATTTCTCCCTTTGCACTCAAAAACACTTTCATGCACATGCCTCAAAGGATCCAATCAAGGCGCCATATGCAACCGGCAACAAGTAATGGATTCGAAGCATGTGGCTCCCATTTTCAAATTATTCTTCAAACAAGAGGCTGTTGTTAGCACAGCCCATGCCTCAAAGAGCAGACGGAGAGCTGTCAGTGCACTGACAGCTGTTGCTCCATCATGATGGTCATCGTTTTTCTTTATCTTCCACATCCCTTCCTGGCGGCCTTGTGTTTATTTAGCCTCTGGGAATGTCACATATGTCACTGGGGCATTGACATCTGCAGAACCACAGCACATTCTTGCCTGCAATTAATACTGGCCAAGCAGATAATAGTTGCTCTCCATTATCTCTTATTTGGTCCACTTGTCTGATGTGCTACATGGCGGCTTGGCAAACCATACCCGAGGCATTTTCGCCTCATGCTTTCGGGGGTTTGATCTTGTCCTTCATATGATCCCACAGCATTTTAAAATGTAATGAAAGTGCTTTGTGATGCTTGAGTGCCCACAAATGAAAGAATATATATGGGTGAAAAGGTATAATGCCCTATAACATCACATAAAATTACAATACGCAGCAGTCAAACATCAATGCTAGTCAGATGCATTAGAACTGGAGTTTTCAGTCTGAGCTCTGTTGTAAATACAATGAAAATCAACACACAAAGTAATGGTACTAAGAAGCAGTAGATCAAGAGGCACTTTTTAGGGATTCGACCAAGATGTATTTCAGTGGTTTGGCTATTTTTAAGCCTGATAATAACCCTATCCTTTGTCTTCACAACATTTTAGATATTTTAGATATTTAATTTTATTGTATACTTCAATATTTATGTGAACAAGAAGCGAATAACCTATAATATGGAATATAAAGCATTCTGGATATTTTCAGTAATAATGATTCTCTGTACTATACAGGCCAGCCATTTTTAATTCACAGCTTGCTAGTGTAATTTCAAACACTTCAATACAGTAGATGAAAGCAATGCTTCCAAACACTGCTTCACTTGGTGAATGGGTTAAAAGCAGCAAAATAAGTTAGTGCTGTTCACACTGTGTGCTGCAGCTACTTTCAGGTTGGCTTTTGGAAACTTACTTTTACCGCTAGTTGAGATTTTGGCTTTAACCATGTGACTAGTGTTGCTTTCGTCGATGAAAATTATGACTAAATATTTATCATGTGACAAAAATGAGACGAAATGCAACGTAAATGCTGGTCATGTGACGATAAATATAAGGAAATATATCCTGTAATATTGTTGACAAATAAGAACGAGCATAAATGTGGTTTACAAAATTAAAACTATGCTAAAATGTCTCCTCATTTTCGTTGACTAAAACAAGACGAGACGGTATTTCCTGTGTGACAGGGACGGGAGAAACGTCCAATACTTTTTACCACTGAGAGGCACTGTGATTTAAATCTTTGAGTGATTAAAAGTATTGAGACGCAGAGCCAGGGAGAGAAATCACACACACACACACACACACACACACACACACACACACATGCACTTTTTAGAGATGTGATGTTATTTTGTTTATTTATTTATTTATTTTACATTTATGTGTGTGTACGTCTAACATGTTTAGTTGGCAAAATAAATGTGGTAAATTCAAATCAGAGTGTCTTCCGTGTCTGGAATGGATGGATGTACAGTATACTTGAGTCTAAAAGGTAACAATAATATAATAATATGATAACCTTTAAATTGTGAAATACGTTAGACTAAAAGAAAAAAAAATATTTTGTCTATTTTACTATCTACTATACTTATACTATACTGACTGGGTTAAATAGAATTGCATTACTAAAAATAAATACTTTCATTGACTAAAACTAGACTAAAATGTCATCAGTTTTCATCGACTAAAACTAGACGAAAATAGTTGTGGATGATTCTGACTAAAATAAGTCTAAAAAAAGACTTTTAGTCGACTGACACTTGACTAGACTAAAAAGAGTTTGAATGTGACAAAGACTAATAAAAACTAAAATGACAGCTTGACGCCAAAAATTGACTAACACTAAAATTAAGACAACGCTACAAAAACAACGCTACATGTGACTGGTTAGAAACCGATGTATCACAGTTTGTTCTGCTTTACTCGCCATGCCACATCACGTCTGATTTAAAATGTCTAGAATGGGGCATTAACTGAAACATTTTTGTTACCTTTTTTGTTTGCCATAAAAATGTTTAATTTTGGCTTCACCTGGACAAGCAAGAGCTCAGGGGGTTACGCTCAGGATATTTGTCTGGTTTATGAAACGTCTGGTTTAATTGCACACAATCTAACAGAAGACACATAAGAACAGGATTTTAGTATAGTTTTATCTGTATTGAGCTTAAAACAGCCATTTTCCCAATTCTGGATTGCACTGGATTGATGATTTATGGTTCAAGTAGTACTTTTACTAAAAGGGTCAGAAGGGCTTTGGTCCTGCACTTAAGTGTTCGCAGTGATGCACATCTGTCCTCCATGATTACAGGGAGGAGCATTCTAATTACGAGCAGCATGACAGAAAATTGGTAGGCGTTACAGCTGTTGAAAATTGGTTTTAAGATTCTGCAGTGAGTCCTGTTGTTGCTGATTTGGGCCGCAAGGTCACACACAGCCTTGCATTCCCCATTTTAAATGCACCTCAGGGGCGCTTGTCTCTTGAGCCTTCATTTACACACCAAATAGTTCAGCCCCAGACACTCCCTCTTTCCACCTCGACTCCATCTGATGAGCTAAACGTCACTTTTAATCCTAGCCAGCCTAAACTGCTCAGCTGGGCCCTGGTGTGAAGTCCATCTGAGCTATTCTGCACTAAGCATGTCCCGGGTGGCCACCCAGGGAGGACTAAGATAGCCTCTATTTGTTTGGATGGGTGCCCATTTTTGAGGTCTGTCAGTCTGGACACTGATTGATGAGCGATCCTTAAGGAAGCACAGCAGATAATACATCAGGAGGGTGGATGGCTGAGCCTGGCTGGTCGGCCACCATCTGGTTATACTGTCCTTTCAGCCCTTTCTTGATGGTTGGCTATTATTCCCCTGAGCATTTCATTTCCCCAAGCATAAAGATTGCTTATAGGGAAACCTTCTCTGCTCTTTAAAATTTGTGATCTGTTCTTGACAGACAGGCATGATGTTGAGAGACTGTGGAAACACATCAGCCGTTTTTATATTTGGCTGCAATTGTTACTCATCTGAAAATAATTTAGGCTTAATGGTGAGAGGCAGAACAATCTGACTGACTGAAGTGGCAAGCAAACCTTAAGGTAGCTTATTCAAGAGTTAAAACGCAGTTATTTTGAGAGAGAACATGAGAATATATAGACAATTTCATTTTAAAAAGGTCACATCTGGTTAATGTAGCATTCTGGAGAATACATTTGGGGTGTCAGAATAAAATACACTGTGTATTTGGGGCACACACAGGTGGAAACGTATATAATTCAAACTGCTGAGGCAGTCCACATGAGAGACTAAACTTCCTGTGATCCAAGCTTTAAAAAATTCTATTTTCTAATTCTAATTTTCAGATAAACTCAAAACTGTTCGAAACTGTTCACAGTGCTGTTCACATGTTCTAAGGAAAGATTTTATGCAAAATGATTACCAATAAACAGCCTTATGCCTGAGACACATTTAAAAAATATTTTTCTAGTGATGTTTTAGTCTAAAACTCATTTGCTAAAACTCTTTCGAAGGGGAGAGGTGCATGCATGATGCTATAAGACACAACAGTCTCTAAAGAAAGCTTTTGTTTTATATGGGGATCACATGTAGGCACTTGTTGTTTTGGATAGTAAATATATTGGCTATATTTGTGTTGTGGACATTTTGATTCCACTGTAAAGAAATACATGAGTTTCCCAGCAATATTTTATTTCAGATCAGGACATTTTGATTTTTGAACTTGGCAAAAAATACACTTTAGACCTAGTAGGACTAATGGAAATCAGCACTTTAAGAACCGTACGATTTAAAGTGTAACTTTACATAATTATGTAAGTCTCAGGCTTACAGTCTGAGGACTCGAGTCGCAGTTAAGTCGCACAAATAAAGACTTGTAACTTGACTTTAGACTTCCCTCAGCGTTTCGAGACTTGACTCGGACTCGGTGCTGTGACTCGTGAGTCAAAACTCGTAAACCATCTTCATTTCATGGAATTATTAATTTATATCTTGCACTCTTTCCAACAAGCCGAAAACCCTGTGTCCCATTACTTTTGTCCGAGGTGAGCGGTTTTCAGCTAATAACGGTTTTCAAGGGGTGAGTGGAGAGAGTGGAGATATATTTTTCATAATTAACATTTAGATTTAAGATCATTTAAGGTAAATCCTCCATGTTGGTGAGGGCAGATCACAGCATGCAGCCCCGCCCCCCTGCTTAGCAACAGCCAATTGTAATCATGGGGCGTGGCCAATTAGTATATCTTCTAAACATTTAGAGCTCAACATTTACAACTAAAACATCCCACATTTAGAGTCGCGTTTGTAAACATTGCCACTTTAGACTTGACTTGGACTCGAGCACGAAGACTTGAGACTTGACTTGGACTCGGTAAAAATGAACATCTCTGAGATCATAATTACAAGACATCAGAAATGCTGCAATAGCTGGAAAATATCCCAAAATATAGCTGTCCTAACACATTCATTTTTATCTGTATAGTATTTTTTTAGGATCCTGTCCAGAATCCCTGTCCAGACTTCCTAACAACAACCCAAATTACAGCTGTTCATCCAGGCTGAACCATAACTGAATGACTGTAATTACTTTTTTATCCCCCAAATAAGAGGGACTGTTTAAATCGATATATTGGCAGGAAGTAAGTAAGACTTTCCTTTTTATGTCTCTTGGCCTTGACAGGCAAAAGTACAGGAAGCCCATTAAATGTACATACTTGGCGCATGCTGTGCGGAGTAATGATGATGAATGTTAGACTTTGACCGGCAGCACAATCCCACTGATGATCAGTGCTATCCATCAGACAGCAGCCCGAGCAACTGTCCACGGATGGTGGAGCGCCGGCAGTTTGTTTTGATTAGCCACATAATTAAAACGGAATGACAGTCAATGAAGGAATAATTCGAGTGACAATCTTGCGATGATTGGAGCTGATAAGTTGACTGCAGAGTCGGCCAGGCGTGGATAGTCAAGACAGCTTTTTCCCCTCCTCCCCTCTTCCCAGGTGATGCCGTTGGCTTCGGCTGCATCTCCCCCTTTTGCCTCTGACAGTATCAGTGACTAAGTTGACAAGGAAATGGCTGGGCCCTTTTTTCTCCTTAATCAACTGATTGGTAGTCTCATGCAGCATGACAGCTGCTCTCTCGTTCCCTACCCCTCCCTGTCCACTCGCTCTCCTGCTCACACTAGCTCTCTTTTCTTTTCTTTCCTACCCTTTCAAGCTTTCAGCGAGGCCAACACTACAACTTTCACAGCACTTGGTTTGGAACATTAGTGGCAAAAAAAACCAAACTATTCCATCAAATCTTCATCCAAATGTCAGTGTTTATGTTCTCTGAAAAATCTAACAAGGAGTTTGGAGCCAGACGCCTGTAAAGTTCTGATCAAATGAAATGATGAAAAAAAGGGGTCACACTTGGCCTTTCATTTGGCAGTTGTCACAAAAGCGGCGCATTTTTTGGAGGTGGTTCAATCTCATGATTGAATTTAAATGAGAAATTTGGAATCCTCACTATGTCTTGGCAGGCCCTTTGTGCTGCCTCTTGAAGCAACAGTAGGCACAATACCAACATCATAAAATGTAATGAGTTATTTCATGCAGTATCTGCTAAGTGAGCCTCTGTATATGTCAGTGTAGATGAATATGCAGCTTATGAGTTTGTCATTCAGGGCCCTCTCAGTGTGAGTTTGTCACAAAAATTCTTCGGTGGTGGTTCTGTGCGTGAGATGATCTCACGAAAAGCGTCTGTGCTGATTTCATGCAGAAACTTACTGCATGTTTTTACATGTGACACCTTGCCTTCTCTATAACAGCACTGTCTCTTGCTATAACAGCAATGTTGTGCTTTCACTCAGTGTGAGGATTCCTACCTTATGGATCCACTATAAAGGTTCTAGCACGTCTGTAGTCTGTAGTCATGCACAATTTTCATCAAAGCTCTGCTCCAAATTCTGAGCACAGGACCACTGTTGACCATATATAATTGGAGTGTGTGGGCTATTCTCAGTGCAGGAAAAAATAAACAGTACGATGCAAATGTGCCCTCAAAGCTCCAACAGCAGTCCTGAATGTTTGGGTTTAAAAACAGTGCACATATATATTACATTCACTTTCCAATTGGCAGGTATGTGAGTATCATTTAAAATGTAATAGGATACACTATAAATCGAGATACCCCAGAGATACCCAAACATTACGCTGAGAACAATGACTCTAACCAAAGGTAGTACCACCTTGAAAATAAAAAGGTACATTTTAGTACCTTTTTCTGAGATTGCAGTGACATTGACATGATCGTTATCTGATAGAGGTATTAGTTCTGGGACAGGTCAGAAGCAGAGTTTTTTTTCCACTGCCAGCAATTGGTTGAGAGTGTCTTGTGGTCAGATACTGACTAGTAATGAAAGACCAAATATGGTTACAAATGTTCACCAACAAGGTCGAACCACATAGGCATTGCTACAAAAATGGCAATGAGTGTACATGTATTCATACCATTTACCAGTCTTTTGAATCCCATTAGTTTCTTATAGTTACTGAGCATTTTATTGAATGAGACGCTTATTTCAGTCAACTGCTGCTGACTGCACCTTACTTGGACAAAACTCTTCTCTAATTGTTGAGCCAAAGTACCCATTTCCAAGTGTTTAAAGCATAAGAGCTAAAGACCCCACTAAACAATCAGTAAATCAACATGAGGTTTAAATCTGATACTTTAATGGTTGCAGTTAGTTTAATTTGCATGAGCATGTGGCACATGTTTGCTGGGATGAAGCCGTGCTTAATCTCCCAACCTGCTGCATCTTTCATGATCCGATCTGCATGAAGAGCATCTTAATGTGAATTGCTGGGGATTGTGGAGTGAAAGTGGGCAGCTAAAGCAGAAAATCCTCTGCATTTCACACACCTCGTGGGATAAGCCTGGACCAGTGATCAGTTTTTTTTTTCTACTTTGACTACATTGATGTTAATGAGACTGGCATTGATCGTAAAATCTGACTTGAGTGATTTGATCACAAGTTGACAGTGAGACATACAACTATTTACAGCTGGCATTACCATGTGTCTCAAATATGTCACCAGTGATAGCTCATGTTTGGATTTCTGTCATTCTCTTGATGCATATGTTTCTAGACCAGCCTGGAAGGCCTCGTTTGTGTCTATGTGTGGACTGTTAAATTGCATTGACTGCTAACACAACACAAAACACTTGATTCCATCTCTGCTATCATGTATTTGATTAAATAGTCCTTCACTGCTGTTAAGGATGTTTTGAGACACTTTAGGATTCACATTACACTCTTCAGAGTAAGGGTCTCAGAAAGAGTTCTTTGGGTGATGACATAGAGGAACTTTCTAGGAAGTAAAATTGGTTAAGAACATTAGATTATGTAGAAGTTCCTTACAACACAGGGTACAAGGTTCTACACCCTTTACATTTGCAATTATATTTACATCTGTTCTTAACCCTCTACTTGTGATAATATCATCCTACACTGTCCATCTCCGATCGTATAATTGCCTCCTGATTGTAATGAACACTATCTTAGGGCTGCCCCTTTCACATGATGCTCTTGTAGGCAACCACCGCATCTCTTCAAATTGGCACTACTGCAATGTCATTAGGCAGCTCAACATAATTGGAGTAGAATGCTAATTGCAAATTCTGCCTAGTGACAGAAAGAAGAAAGGAAGAGAGAGAGAGAGAGACCAGAGAGAGAAAGATCAATTATGGTCTCTTAAATTCCTGTCCACAGATGGCTGTGTTATCCCAAAGGATCAAACTCGTGATTTTCCAATGATAGGGCTAAGGCTAGTGTGTCCCCAGTCAGATTTTGAAGGCACTTCTGCCCTATATGCATTAGAGTTCTCCATGCTCCCTATGCACCTGATCCCAAAAAATCAACTAATTTGCATGTCTTTTCTGGATTGTATGTACATAAGAGCAGAGAATAAACCAAAATGTATCCAAAATGTAGAGTAGGGTCTCCAGGACAGAGGTTAGGAACCTATGGCTTGCACTATTTAGGAGCATTTTTCACTCTTTAATGGGAAATGCTTCACAAAATATGGAAATCTTTGTCTCCGTAAGGTGCACCAGCTATTTCTGCTGGTAAACAGGCCGCTGTCACAAAAGGTCCACTTTTATGTTTATTGTACCTGACATAATACTCAAAGGCATTCTTTTCTGTCTTTGGTAATACTTACTGTCAAAAACAATTAAACCTTTGATTGAGGTCATTATGAGTCTTCTACCTGTCTCAAAAGCAGGAAAATGACTGAAGTGGAGCCACACATTCTGCTGGTCCTGGTTTTGATCAGTTCTTTCTTTATCTGAGCATACCTTACATATTTCAAACAACCATCACTTTTTACTTTTAATACAGCATTAAATGCATCTGTATGATATTTAAAGTAAGTAAAGCTGTACAGAGAATTCAAAGAAAAAAAGAAAACAACACTTGCAAGCACAGACAAGCACTGGCAAGTAAACACGAGTTATAAATTCAGGACAGCTGCAAATTGAATTCACACTGGATCCATGCAACGTGACAGCAGTGAATGCAATTCATCAGTGGAGCCACACTCATTCTCCCCCTCAAGCCCCTCATTTTTCGCGCTGTTGGTGAGAACGGATTTCTGTCCCACCATCCCATGTGCAATTGAAGGTGGCCAACATGGTGCACAGCACGTTCATTTGCAGAATCCCTGGGTAATAGCATTCCGGCACTGAGACACTAATGCAACATCAGTCTGCCTACAGTGTTGTGAAAATGACAAATAAAACAAAAGATCAGCCACGAAAGGATAGAAGGGGATGGGAATGAGAGGCCAGCTGTTGACTGCAGAATAATCTTGTACTTTTGGAGGAAGCTGATGGGAGGCATAGAGACCAAGAAAGAACAGAAACGACAGAGAAGCTTTGGTGCCTTTAACGCTCGACCAATACCAAAGGTTTCTGTTTTATGGTTTTGGCCACTCGCTTAAGGTCAGTACCTAGTATAGGACTGTATATATGACATTTGAATAGTACGTTTATGTGTATGGTGGTATTTCCAGATTTGAAAGCCTGTAAACTGTAAATCTGAACTGTTAATCATGGTTGCTATGACTACAGGTATCTTTTAAGCGAAATGAAATGGAACAAGAATTGTAAAGGTGTTTTTCCACTGTAAACGAGAAATGACCCAAATGGAAACTGACAGAATTTGCTCGAGAGACAACTGGAATCGTGTCTAGTGCCCCGTGTTCACAGACCAGTGAGTCAAGGTTACAAAGATTGCATATTTTTCTCTGGAGAGCGTGAACTGATGAGCTGTGTTCGCCTGCTTACACCATGAAATGTTGACAAGAAATGTTTACTTCTGCTAAATGATCTCAGTCACACTAAGTCAAGTGGAGAATCAAACAAATCCTACGTTTTTCTCTGTCAAGTGTCACAGTATGAACAAATGTACTCATTGTCAGAGAAATGCTGATAGTGTGAGTTTCATCTTATTAAATCACAATTTTAGTAATAATTTTCAAATTTGCAAACAGTACATCAATACACTACCCTGGTTTACACTCTGGTGCTCTTATTTAAGAATTCACCAAACCTTTTGGCTTCAGCGTCAAGTATTAATGAGTATAACTACAGTACGTACTGTTGGTAACAATATTAGAAGGTGCTGGGTTTGATTCTCAGTTGTGAAAAGGAAAGTTTGTGAACACACCACAGCACACAGCGTGAGGAGCACAACAATCTTCCTCTGCGTTTAACCCATTCTCCGAGTGAAGCACGGGGCAGCAGGAACACGGCGCCCGGGGAGCAGAGTGTGGGGACGGTACCTTTCTCAGGGTACCTCAGAGGTGCCTAGTGGTGTTGGGAATCGAACCCACGACGTCCTGATCACGTCAAGGTAGGATTCAAACCATTGCCAGGCTGTGCCCAATATCCCAAGGCTGGAGAGAGTAGCCAAGAGGATCCGATGATTAACCGTGTCGAAGGCTGCAGAAAGGTCAAGAAGAATCAAAGCAGAAGACAGGTTGGCTGATCTAGCTGCATGAAGCTCTTCAGAGACGGCTAGGAGTGCCGTTTCAGTAGAATGTGCAGCCTTGAACCCGGACTGGTGAGGATCCTGAAGCCTGTTTTGAGAAAGAAAGATGTTAAGTTGGTTATAAGCAGCCCGTTCCAGGACTTTGGAAAGGAAGGAGAGAAGAGATACTGGTCTGTAGTTGTTAATATCTGAGGAGTCCAGCGCGGGTTTCTTCAGAATTGGTGTGGCCACCGCAGACTTGAAAGCAGATGGGACATGATTATTTCTCAGACTATAATCGTACAATATAATTAACCAGTTCATCATTTTCTCAACCTTGTTCTCAAAGGTTAGGAATAAATTTACTTCAGTTAACAGACGCCGGCACTCAGCGGTGGTTGAACATCATTCTCTGAAACTGACACTAATTTCTCTGATGAATGGGAAACTAAAACAGTGGAAGGTGTGTGTGTGTGTGTGTGTGTGTTTTAAATGATCCGTTCCACCAGGAGTACCCTCTCTGGTTCCCTTTGATCTAGCTGATTCGTGTACATCATTTGCACAGATGCTTGTTATTAACCTTTGAGATGCCAAAAGTTATTACTGCTGTTTTGCAATTCTATTAAAATTACACAATTACCTCATTAATGGCATCTTTTTCTGCTTGCTTTGATGTCAATTGACACAAAGATGACATGTCAGCATGCACAACAGTAACCTATAAAGTTTACTTTATATATTTAATTATAATATATACTATATTTTATGTAGATTTGTTTCCTGAATTTCAGTGAGCTTCAATGGACAAAGACAAGTCATGTCTTTGTTATCACTGGCAGCAATGGTGACTTCTAAGGGTTAATATTTGTGTAAGATCATTGGATGGTAGTGGCACATGTCTAATTTAGAGCCTCAGCAGCCTCTCCATACTGAGACTAATGGATATGTGGAGAGAATGCTGTACATTTGAATACTTCAGAGCATATTGACTTTACTTCCACTCTCTTCAATATTCAGACCTAGACTTAAGGCTTACACTGCTCTCCATCATTAGCCACAACAAATCAGTGCAGGTGGAGAAGTGAAGTTTAAAACATTACCATTGCATTTAACATATACTATGTTAAGAAAAAACATTTAATAATCTTCATACAGTCTCTTTACATTGACCTGCTACAAGTTTTCTTTAACTTGTGCAGAAGTTACTTTACTGAGCAGAAATTGAGTCACTCGTGGTTTTTACTTTAGTTTTTTATCATTCTGTCACACCGGGCTGTGCCCGTTCAGGAAGGGAGGCGCACACAGACTTCCATAGTTCCTTTTCTTTATTTTAAATACTACAAAAACAAAGACTACATGATGGCCAGAACTCAAAGCAAGGATGAACCCGAACGAAACACAAACACAGGATAGTGTGAGAACAGAGAACAGACAACTCAAACCGAGACCTAAACATGCCTTAACCCAGCTCACCTTAAAAAATTCTGCCTGCAAATTCTTAATCTGTTAAGCTGACCAGGGAAACCACACCCTGTATATATTTATATCTATATGTTGATATATTGATTAGAAATGTCACACGATTAAAAACAATTTTCTAATTAATTACAAGCTCATACATTACCCCCTAATATAAGAGTTCTGGTCTTCTGATGAATTACACTACCTGGTTAAAAGACTGAATACAGTTTATAGACAGTTTATAGACAGTTTATAGACAGTTTATAGACAGTTTCTAACACTGACAATGATGAGAAATAGACAATGATATGCATAATCAGAGAAAAGGCTAAATGTTTGGCCTTGTGAGGATTGACATGGAAAACAGGAGGAAACAACTAGCTGACTCCACTGAACAGTCCAATCTGGATCAGCAGTCCA
>JBBJLR010000153.1:21283243-21297549 GCA_037577145.1 Brachypetersius gabonensis
TGAAGGCGAAAGGGGGTCAAACACCGTATTAGTATGGTGTTCCTAATAATCCTTTAGGTGAGTGTATATATATATATGCCTGTTATATATGATACACTTATTCACTGGATGATGCAGCCACTACTGCTTTTACTAGAAATCCGTGATGAAAATTGGAACCTGCATTCACTCTATGGAGATCTGGATTTCCTGAAATAATGAAACTGAATTTAAGTAATAATCTAAGTTATAAAATGCTAATAAATTATAATGATTTTGTTAAAATGAACACACAACATGTATATCTGGACCTCCAGGGAAAAAAAACAAAACAAAATAAGAAAAATGTAGAACATAGGCCCTTAGATTTTGATCAAAAATAATGTGCTTAGCAATAAATTACTTTGAATTAAGAGATGTAATGTTAAAATAAACAAGCAAGGAACCAATATATATATAATTTGAAAGTTACTGGATCAAATGATGGAAATAATTTATTGATTTGATTGGGCCGTTTAGATATATAGATTACATTACATTTATGCATATTTATAAAAGTATTTTTCATGATCATGTGTGTGTGTGTGTGTTCAGTGGAGCCTAGCAGAAGTCACTCACCCCTTTCCCACACAAAGCCCCTGAGAGACACTAACAGTAGGTAGGAATTTACTACAGTACTGTACTACTGTAGTCTTATTTTCCAACAATTATCTGTAGTTATTTTCCAACATCAAAGGCCAAGACCTCCTCCATGTAATCAGGGTGTCCGCGGGGTTTTAAGAAGTATTGAAAAGTGGTTTTAGAGGGGTTTTTTTTTTCTTCACAAAATAGGTACTTTTTTTTCAGACTATGGAGTTTCCTATTTTGAGTGGAATTCTATGTTTGTGCTTTAGTGTATCTGGGCTCATAATCAAATATCCTCTCTTCTTCTTCTTCTTCTCATTCTTCTGTTGATTTTTTCACAGTGTGTCTAATATCCCGCACTTGAGCACTTTGTGTGCAATTTTAGGGCGTAGTGTGCACACACTGAAAACTAAGCTAAAACTCAGTGCACTGAAAGAACCCAGATGCTGCACTGAAAACGGCCAGAGAACGCCGTGCAGAGCGATGGACACTATGCAATAAACGGGCGCCATTTTGACCACGTAGCGGAGGGGGCGGGACTTTCAACAAATTTTCGATTTGGAACAGTGAAATACAAGCCCAAGCGGAGGCAGCTGGTTGGTATAAATGTGAGTAACGTTAATAGTTATTTTACTTATGTACACTGCGGTAAAACCAGCACATTTTTTTGCGACTGGAGAATCGCAAGCAAATGTGAGTCCGTTATGTGAAAACGTTAGTCTTCCATTTAGGACAGCACTGACCCACGGAAGTGTGCACTACAGAGGGAAGTGCTCAGTGCACATTACACACTACATTCCAGTGCACTCATGTAAGTGCGATATCGGACACACCACCATCTACCGGGTTGAAGTGTAGGCTACGTTTGTTGCTGACGCCATATTCAGTGGTCGTTTGACAATTAGACGGCATCCTGTGGTCATTCATAACTCATTCAGGAGTTATTTATTCACAAATATGTCTCTGTTGAGAGAGTACAAACACACACAGATGCTACATATATTGTAGAAGTAGTTTAACACATATATATTCTATATGATACTACTAGGAAAATTCCTCTTGACTCCTGAAGGCAATGTTATCACTGCCTCAGTCCTAACCAAGGCTGTGGGAAATTCATTCTAACCCCGCCCTTTTCATAACGGCATGGATTTGCAATCATGGAAATTGAGTTCAAAATGGTTAGTATGGTTTAAAGTTCTGAAGAAGTTTTATAAGTTGACTTTGAAACAAATAGAAAACGGTCCAAAGTGCAGACAGAATGCAAGCTTTGTTATTAAGCATGTATTTGTGTAATTGCATTCAAGTAAATGAGAATAATAGTTCTCACCTTCTAAGGGGTAGGGTGTCAGGTTTGAAGTTTTAAATGCTCTTATAGCATGACTTGGATAAATCCCTTGCTTTTATCTATGCCAGTCTGTTCTCCTTCACCAAATGAAAACAAGTCCTTAGGAAGCAAAACCATCTGGAAACAATTCAAATTTCTTTAGAGATTTTTGTTTTTCACCAAACATTCATCCCATTCTGCCCTTTAACAAGGGTAAACATATTAAACACCCTATTTATCCAAATCATCACCCACTGTCTCATTCATTATGCGGCATTAAAGTGAACGATTATATAACCTTGTTTAGAGAAATCTTAAGAAAGAAAGTTCTTTGAGATAAAGAAAACGATTTGTTTCCTAAAAGAGAGCATGGGCTGAATATTTGGCTTACCTCAGGCTGCTTTGATCCTTGACTAATAGCCTTATGAGATCATAAGTGCCCTTTTTTTAACATGACCACAAGTGACCCTAAAGTGGGTGCTTGCTACAGTCATGTATCATTAAGATATTTCAGGCATTTGAGTACACAGGCAAGTCTTCTGGTTCTGAGGTTGCCAGCTGTCATTTTAGACAGCACCGACGCACCAAGCAGTGTTTAGTGGCCTCCCTCCCCCAGGCCAACCAGCAGCCGAAGTGTTTTGTAGTCATAACACTGGGTTTCTCTGAGATCTGTGCAGGAAGCCACAAATTGCTTGTTCAAAAAAGCACCCAAAGCCAAGCGGAAAATGAATGATAAATGGTCCTCCGAGAACAAATTGAATTTTGTGCTCCAGATCCACTGCACACACAGTAAAAGAGAAATTTACCACCTGCATTTTCTCTTTTCTTTTATCATGGAATTAAGACCAGGGAAAAATAATGAACATTTAATTTACAACCAGAATGAGAATTACATAACAAAATACTACAGTTGGTATTGGCCTGACCTCCCAATCAAACCAAGATAGTGACATTTTGGGCAATGGAGTTTATGAAATGTGCCGCCAACTGTCGATTGAGAAATGTGCCGCCAACTGTCGATGTATTGGCAAGCATAGCTGTAATGACAATTCATATGTAAAAAGCTGATGCAAAAAAAATACTACATTTATGTCTGAGCATCCAGCCTAAAAACATTTTCCACAATTAAGTTATTATGTACAGGCTGTACCAGTTCAGGAAGGAGATGCAGGCACATATTTCCATTTACTTTGCTTTTTATTAAATACAAAATAAGAAGGCATGAGGGCCAAAACTCAAACAAAGACAAAACCCTGATCAGGTAAAACTGAAGATAAGGTGAGGGTAGGCAGACAACTAAAATGTGAACAGACAGACTCTTTACACTAATGTGCACAAACCAAAGACCAATGAAAACCCTAACACAATTATTCCTTAATTCCTGGCCGGCTGAGAACCCTTACGCCTAAAGCCGACCAGGGAAAACATCACCCGAGTGTCAAAATAAGTCCCCGCAAGTCCTGCTCAATGGTGGCCGCTGACCAGGACATTACAGTTATTAAGTGGGTCAGATAAAATGACCAATGAGTGTTAGTAAATACATGATGAACAGGCAGTGTCTTGTAAAAACGGTAACAATTTAACTTAATAAGTAACTAAACATGATTATCTCTAACTTGTGAGTTCAGTGTGCTTCCCATAGTAAGTATATGGAGTAATAATCTGTTTCGTATTTTTTTACATACCATTTGTTTAAAACACTCAACCAAGTTTTGTTTTTAGTTCAATTGTTGCAAATCAGTTACATAACCTGTGCAAATCAGTGGCATTCTAAACCGGTGCATAACCCTAAAATTGCGTTTTACCTATGAATGGGAAAACACAAACTGTGCTTTTCTTCCACAGTGGCTGGATTTGTGTCAATTTATATCTTATTATTCTAAATAGGGGTTCATTTGACCTACATTCTAAAATAATGTTTTGTTGGAAGACTTATTTTTATAATCTTTTTTATAGTAATTATTTTTATAGTAATTGTTTAGTAATTTTTACATAATATTTTATGGGAATTTTTTGTAATTTTAGTAACAGTAAAAGAATGAGCTAAATTAGCAGTTCTCAGTGACTGGAGCCACTTGGTTATCCAAATTAAGGGTTAATTGGTTATCCAATCTATGTCTGTGTGCCTAATATATATATCTGAAAATAAATATATTTGAACTGAGTTTAGTTGAGCTGGGTTGTTCAAACACAGTGTTATGTTCGGTCATCTACCGGCCTCCTAAATATAACAAGGACTTTCTAAGTGATTTTTCGGAATTTCTAGCAGAAATTATGCAGAGATATGACCGTGTCCTCATTCTCTGGGATTTTAATGTTCATGTGTGTTGTCCTGATAAGCCTATGGCAAGGGACTTTTTAAATCTTATTGACTCTTTTAACTTAGTACAGTCCGTGTCTGGCGCCACTCAGGAGCGGGGACACACACTTGATCTTGTTTTATCTCACGGTTTGCCTATTTCTCAGCTTGAGGTTTGTGATCCTGTGCTTTCTGATCATATACCTGTATTATCTGATGTTGCTCTTGATGGTATCAAAGTTAAACCTGTCGCTGTGGCACAATCCTGCTGTCGTATTATTAACCCTTCCACTGCTGCTCGGTTCTCGGCTGCTTTTAATGTCACCTGCGTAGCCCCTGAGGCAGTATGCAATATAGAGAAACTTAGCTCATGGTTTCGTTGCCATTTATCCCATTTATCCTATTTACGGCATTTGGGTGACGCTCTTATCCAGAGCGATGTACATCAGTGCTTAAGAAGTCCACAACTGTTTCTTACCTGAAAAACAGCTTAAATCTGAGTCTATTTAAACAAGATACTGCAGTCAACAACTGTCAAATAATAATTAGCCAACACCTAACCCAACAATATATAAGCCATAGAGAAGTCGAGGGAAAGGAATTTTATTTATTTTATTTTTTTAAGAAATAAGTAAGCTGTAGGAAAGGGACATGGTTAGTCGCCAAAGGGTGGGTCTTCAGGCGACCACTGGGGGGCCAAGACTCTTGCAATTCTGTTTTAGACATTGTGGCTCCGTTAAAGATCAGGCAACCTAAAACTAAAGTTGAGCCCTGGCTAAATGATGTCAGATGTGACTGCCATAGAGCGGAGCGCAAGTGGAAGAAAGATAGATTACAGGTGTCTTTTCAAATGTTACAGGACTCCTGGCCTCAGTATCAGACAGTTTTAAGGGATGCTAAAAGAAAACATTTGTCTGATATAATTGTAACTAACTCATGTTTTATTCAAGATTATTGATACTGTTCTTAATGCCCCACAACAAATCTGTTTGGATGCTTCCCCCACTGTTTGTGAAAGCTTCCTTAAATCATTTATTGACAAGGTTTCTTTTACGACGGCCTCAATTTCCTCGGCTGTTTTTGACCATTTTGAGCCCGTGACATTGTCTTTTGTACAGGAGATTGTTGATCATTTGTAGTCCTCTGGCACCCCTAGTGACGCTATCCCTCCTAAATTATTTAAGGAAGTTTTCCCTACTATAGGACTATAGGACCATCTGTTACAGCTGTCATAAACAGTGGCCTGTCCTCGGGTCACTTTAAACATGCAGTAGTACAACCGGTGATTAAAAAACATGGTCTGAACCCTGCTGTTCTTACGAATTTTACACCAATTTCGGAATGGCCTTTTATTTCTAAAATACTTGAGAAGATCGTTTACTGTCAATTAATGACTTTTCTAGAAGAGCACAGTATTCTCGAGGTTTTCCAATCCGGTTTTAAAAGTTTACATAGTACGGAATCAGCACTTTTAAGAGTTTGTAATGATATTTTTTTAGCCACTGATTCGGGCGATAGTGTCATTTTAGTGCTTTTAGATTTAACTGCTGCTTTCGATACAGTGGGCCATGTAGTCCTGGTCTAATGCCTTGAGCAGTGGGTGGGCATCAGGGGCTCTGCTCTTGAATGGATCAGATCGTACTTGACAGATCGATTTTTCTGTGTCAACCTTGGCGACTCTGTGTCCTCTGTTGCCCCTCTTGTGTGTGGAGTCCCCCAGGGTTCAGTTATTGGTTATTACTCTTCTTTTATCACTGTACTTGCTGCTCCTTGGTTCCATACTTAGGAAGCATGGCATCTCTTTTCACTGCTATGCAGATGACACTCAGATCTATGTGCCCCTTAAAAGGGGGGGTAAGCACACTAATCACTTACTTAAGTGTTTTGAGAATATAAAAGCCTGGATGGCCTTGAATTTTTTTAATTTTAATGACAGAAAGACTGAAGTGATAGTCATTGGTGACACTACTAGACTGCCCCGGTAGATCTGGGGTCCTTTGCCCAGTATGTTAAACCAACTGTATCAAACCTTGGGATTAAGATGGACCCGGATCTTACATTTGACAGCCAGATCAGATCAGTAATAAAATCGAGTTTCTGCCAACTGAGACAGGTGGCAAAAGAAGAACCCATTCTCCCAAGAAAGCACTTTGAAACAGTAATCCATGCCTTCGTTACCACTAGGTTAGATTACTGTAATTCACTATATGCAGGGGTTAGTGCTCCTCCATCTCTCGTCTTCAGATGGTGCAGAACACAGCGGCACATCTCTTAACGGGCTCATCTCTTAACAGCAGCACATCTCGCCCGTTTTAGCTTCGCTGCACTGGCTGCCCAAACATTTTAGGATAGATTTTAAAATCTTTTTATTTACTTTTAAGGCCTTAAATGGTCTTGCTCTCCCCTCGATGAGGTTCTCCAATCCTACACCACTACCCGTGCTCTCAGGTCAGCTGATCAGCTGCTCTTGAGCGTGCTGAAAACGAAGCGGAACCTCAGAGGGGATCGTGCTTTTGCTTTTGGAATGGGTTGCCTTTGCACATCAGACAGGCTTCCTCTGTTTCTGACTTTAAATCTCTTTTAAAATGCCACTTTTTTTCCTTGGCCTTCAACATTTTATGAGATGCTGATTTTTATGTAACGTAATAAATGTCAATAAATAAATGTTTATTTATTTATTTATGTTTTTATTTTTTAGATTATATGCTATTAATATTTTATCATGTACAGGACATTTACAAAAAGTGCTTAAAAAATAAAGTTGGATTGTATATAAGACGCCTGACCAGTATACCAAATAACACTGCACTTTAATAACACTCTTTCATATGGAGTTGGTCCCTCTTTGCAGCTGTCATAATGCCCCCAACACCACCCCCCCACTCCCCCCCCCCCCAACCCCAAGCTCTGGTTCCTGAGGGGAACTTGTTTTTCAATAACAAGCTAGATAAAATGTGAATGCCCTGCAGTTGCAAATAGCTTTGGTTTAATATTTGATTTGATTACATTCATGTTTAAGTTGAGATTCACAGAAATATTTGAACTGCAGCTGTGTGACTGTGTTAAAGGGAACACTGCTGTTAAAAAGCCCCTTATTTGTTTAATGTGTTTGCAAACCAAATGTTATTCCACTTTTGTTTATATTATTCATGTTTGTCTACTCCTATGTTGATAAGAGTATTGAAAATAGTATTAAAGGTGCGATTAATTGCGAGTTATCTAGGGCAAACATGAGATTACCCTAGCAATATGGAAAAATATCAAAAAAGTAATTTTTACTAAAAGCGAAGTGAAGACTGAAACACTCCCAGCAAAAACTGGCTAAGCAACAGGTTAACTTTAACATCATTGCACCCTATGTAAGGCTTGATGTCCTGAAGCAGTATTGTTCATGTGTTTTACTAAGCCTTAGACGATTACAACTCTGACAGTGATCTGGTCACAGTCAAGATATCTTCTATTTTGTTGAGGGCAACTGACCCAGTTTCACCCCTTGACTTTAACTGTGTGGTTCATAGTTTTCTATGCAGAGGATCCTCATTATTTTATTGTCTGAACAAGCATTTCTGCCCAATTTGTTTTTTAGAGTAAGGCTGTGTGTCCTGTGTAGATGTTCTTTGTAGGTGCATGAGGAGGAGATTATTCTTCTAGTTTGGTCAGTTAGTTATCTTTGCCCCACATAAAGACACCTTCATGCATTTAAAACATTCATTAAATGGAGCCTTTATAAAGGTCACAACATGACTTGTCTTCGCTATTTATCTGATCCAGAATACCGACAACAGTAGGCCAATTAGCTCCAATTAGGGTTTGGGTGCTGGGCTGCCCAGTACAGCAGCGGATGCATAATTACCCAGACAGCCTCCCCTTCTGAAGGGGACACATTGTGGCATCGTAAAGCAGGGCTGTAATGGATGTTTATGCCCCTTGACATTTCTCCCCAGACTGTATAGGTGTATAGGAGAATTTAGTCAGGTGCTGAAATACTGGCGCCTATAAAACATGACATTTCAGTGACGATCTGAGGGAGCAATCATGGTTGATTAGGAGCAGAGGACTGCAGGAGAAAATTCCAGGGAATTGCTGTGGTGTTATGGAGAGACTCCTGTGCTGATTGCAACCTCTCTGGGAGTAGAGCTGGGAGGTATGACCAAAAAGTTTTATCACTGTATTTTTCAAAATTATACCGGTTTCACAGTATAATTTCACGACAACCCTTAGAACCCCAGCAGCACGGATTTGTGCCGGAATTGCAGCCTTTTTTTTTTTCTCTCGAGTCTTGTCTGCAGTTCCTGAAGTAAAGTTATAATAATTTTAAAAAACACCAAATTCTCTTCTATTTTGGGTGATATAAACAAGTAATATACAGGCACTTTTAGAAGAGTTCCTATGCAGAGGGAGAGGGCGAGTGTCATGGTGCCTGGGTGAAAGGAAGTCATGGAAATACTTTATTTTCTTTTCGAGAACTCAAATCAGCTGCATGCTATACGGGATTGTCCACTCTTTGCAGCCTCTTGGTGAGCCTCTGCTCGGTGGAGGACCGTCCTCTGGCTGCCACTTCTCTCACAGGCTTTCAGCCTCACTCACAAGTCCCGTCTCTTAACTCTCAGCGTCTTCGTGGCACTGCTCGTCTTTTTCCACTGCCCCCGGTTTCACTTGGAGTGCCTCCAGCTGGTCTGTAGGAAGCACACAGAGAATGAAGGACACATTGGATAATACAGTTTCTCACCGGAGCCTCACAAGGACGATATGTTTTCTTTCCACACAGTCTTACTAGAGTCTTACTAGAGACTTCCTCACACTCCATTCTCACCCAGGTAAGTGAGTGTTCCCGCACAGAATCCGGGAATCGGCTGGCTTATCTGCAGTCTCCACCAATCACGCCGTGCCACATTCGCTCGACTCATCACAGAGAGAACTCTCCAGGCAACCCAGCCCCGTCTCATTAAGCATGAGCTCAGACTGGCCTGCCTCGCAGCCCGTGTCCATTCATACACACACAATCACTCACACCCTTGTCTGTCCCGAACCGTCATCCCCCTAATACTCAGGTGACTGGCTCCGTTGTGTGTGTGACTGAGATGGCCCAACCGTTACAGAGAGAAGGTGGTGGCTAGCTCAGAGCCCAAAGGCTTGGAACCATGCGCATGGACATGTTTATCACAGTTTTTATTCCTTAAATCAAATACACTTCAGCGAAAATAAGTCTAAAACCCTTTTTTCCCACTGAAAGATACTAAGGAAATGTTCGCGCAGGACAAAGAGGACCCACCGGCCAGCACTATCTGAAAGAAGTCTGCCATCTTCAAGCAAGAACTCTCACTTTCCTCTTCTCCATTATTTTTTGTTGTTGTATTGATCATCAGCTTAATAAGTGTGCCAACAGGTTGTTGAAAAGACTATTTCAGACTATTTCAACGTTTATTCATTTTTAATTTTGTCCGGTCTCAGCTCCTTGCAGCCACTTACCCGCCTGTCAGACCAGTTCTCGGCTGTGGAGCTCGCGGCTCGCCTGGTGAATTTTAATGGCACATATTCCTCGGTGGCGATACCCAAGGATAGCAGAGATGGCCTTCTACAGCGGCAAGGAGGAGGCTGTTGGAAGAAATTGTTGATTAAACAGATGTCAGTCCCAGTAGCATGGTGGGAGACTAGAGTGGGTATTAATTAAACATTACCAAGGATTTGCTTCACTAAAACACAAAAACAAGGCCCTTCTCATTTTGCAGGAGGCAACAACATGCAGAAGATGAGATCTTTGTAGACCGATTTCTCACAGCGTATAAGGTCAACGTATTAGACTGTTAATAATAGCAAGGAGATGACTCCTATGGGAAAGAGGAAAAACAAACATGATACGAGAACATAAAAAGGAGGAAAACAAGGTCACATTAAACATCTATACATTTTAGAAGAAGTTGAGTTAGGTTTTAGGTTTTTTAAATAGCCTCTAAAGGAACAAGTTATTTTTGAATCGACATGCACCAGTCCCCCATAGTTACATAGAAAATAAACAATTTCAAATTCATTACAGTTGTGATGCTGCAACATTTAACAAATAAATGTATGACTGCTCGTTCACACTGAAGTGATGAGAAGTGTTGGCACTGCAATTGGTGACAACAAAGATTTGCTAGAGTGATTAAAAATGGTTAAAAATTGTGTTCCTGGTATTTGGGATTTAACGAATCCAAGGTACTTTCACTCTTCAAGGTTCTTGGGCTAGTATCTTGATGGCAATTGTTTAAACAAATAGCTTTCCAGCGGCAGTGGGGAGATTGTCGGGATGAGTTCTTGTTTACATTGTTATAGTTAATTAAGAGACAGAAGAGCTCTTGCAGGGAGCAGACACCAGCCGAGCTGGACAAAGCTGTCACTAACACACACCCACACACACACAGTGCGTGCAAATGCAAACACAAACATATGTTTCATTATTGGCATCATGTTCCTGACAGGGTCCACGAGCACAGGTCACCTCCCTGGACTGCCAAGACTCTGTCTCAGTCGATGCATTTCAATCGGATGACCAGTATTTTGTTGAGCAAGCTCAGCTATGTGTCTTTTAATACTGTTTATTGAAATAAAATCTAACAAATTTTTAAAAAAAGGGATGTGACATTTCATATTTGTATGTGCACTTTTGTATTCTGTGCATATGTTGTCTGCAGGTCACCAGTCTGGTGAATATGAGGTATAAACTAATGCCCATTCTTTAATGGGTTCCTTTTTATGTTTGGAGCAAGCTCAGTTAGCTGCAAATGTGATTTGTTAAAAATCAGTGAAAAGTTCAAATACACAGTGCTGGTGCTTTATGTGCAGCAATCTGTACAAAAGGTTCACACAATTTGATTGGTGTATTTTCTGTTGTGTCTAAAACTTTTTTTGTTGCAAGTTTATATATACGTAGCCAAAGAAACACATTTGGAGTTTCACAAAGCACAAAATGATAACACCAAGTTTGTACAAATCATACATCTGATTAGCCTCTGAATGCATCGGCCATTAATGTCTGTTGTTAGGACCCACAACTAAAGTAGAATCTCAGACTTGAAGTAGAAGTGTTCTAGCACAGCTAACTAAATGTAAGTTGGAATTTCTTTCTTGTTGTGTGGTTTCTCTCAGGAAAATACATCAGTAAAGTCAACTACACAGTTATTAATGGCCCTTAACATGAAGTAAGATACGATATTGTCACGGTTTGCTCGGGGACCGTGGCATGGAAGGACAGGGAACCGGAGTAGAGGGTCATGGTGAGGTATAAACAGGGTTTATTCAGCAAAAGGGGAAACTAAAACAAAGGCGCGATGGCCAAAAACAGGGAGAACAGAAATACACTTTACCAGGCTGGAATGAAGAACAGGGCAGGAAAGCAGGGCAGGAGCATACATAGGGGGTTGGACGTTAGACGTTAATGTCGCCGTGTCTGAACAGACACGGCACAGGGACTAAATACAGGGGGAGACAGAGATGAAACCAATAGGAACACTGAACATGTTAACACAAACAGGAAACAGGTGATGGGGATAACTAGACATGAACACGTGACCTAAAACGAGACAGACGAGAACACAGGGGACCCCTAGTGGGTCTACATGGGAACAACAGGAGGGAACATGACTAAACATGACAGGAGGGAACCGAGAGGCAGGAGGGAATCAGGAGGGAACCGAGAGGCAGGAGGGAAGTCAGGAGGGAACCGAGAGGCAGGAGGGAAGTCAGGAGGGAACCAGAAGGGACAAGGAAGGACCAAGGGAACAGGAGAGAAAACGGAGGGACCAACAGACACTCATCCACCCTGCAGCCAGCAGACACTCATCCACCCTGCAGCCAGCAGACACTCACCCTGCAGCCAGCAGACACTCACCCTGCAGCCAGCAGACACTCATCCAGACAGAGGGGATCAGGAGGAAACCAGGAGGGGACAGGAGAGGAACAGAGGGACCAAGGAGGGACACAGAGGACCATCCGGAGGAACCGGGAGGACCAAAGAGGGAACAGGAGGGAACCGGAGGGACCAAGGAGGGAACTAAGGGAACAGGGGGGAAACAGGAGAGAACAGAGGAATCAAAGGAGGGACACGGAGGGACCGAGGAGACATCAGGAGGGACCGAGGAGACATCAGGAGGGACATGGAGGGACCAAGGGGACATCAGGAGGGAACAGGGGAAACCAGGAGACATGGAGGGACACGGAGGGACCAAGGAGGAACTCAGGAAACCGGGGTGACAATGGGGACATCTGGTGGACACAGAGGGGAACAGAACACAAGAACATGACAGAACACGACAGACCACCAGAACACATGAACATGGGGTAAACTGAACACAGATACATATTACATTAACCAAAACTAAATAATACAACATAAACTCGGCCTCTTGGGCCTCATCACCTTAATGATGGAACCAGACTCTGACATAAACTAAAGGAACATAAGAGAAACTAAACCTTAAGAGGAACCTAAACCTTCTAGAAAAGAAACAAAAGAAAACCGGCACGTGACCGGAAATCAGGGGGCAAACTAGTCTGAACCGTTACAGATATGAAGTAATATGAAGTAATATGAAGTAATATGCCACCCTGTTCTTTTAAAAGTAGCTTGGAATTTAAAAATATCTGAGGCGAAATCTACTCTTCATTCTAAGAAGACACTTTGACGATCATAGTAAATGTGCACAGATGTTATATTCTTATGTGAAAAAGTGAATAAAACATGATGCTCAGACTTTTGACAGGTAGTTTGTAGCTGCATGCTTTTTTTGTCACCTAACTTTCAGTATGTCTTACCATGGATCCACACAGTTATATTTTCAATTCAGTGCTTTGTAAAATTATATTTGAATTATTATTGAATTGCCATGAAGTCTGGGCGGTCTTTGTAATGTGTTTAATCGAGGCATGGCACAGAGCATGATTCTACATCACCAACAATGGAAGAAAATAACAGCCATCATCTGCACAAAAACCATTAAAAGTGTCTTGATTGATTCTGAACATTTAACAAATATGCAGTTAGTTCCTACTTTTTTTCCTTTTTTGCCACAACCAAGTATCCGGCCAAGCAGCTGCTGTCGTTTCCACATCACTGGCTTTGTCAGAGTCAGAGACGTGAAAACAAAGCTTCCTGGTCGATCGGCATGTTCAATTTCAACCAGACATGCACCCAATTATCACTCACTGATGTGGATCTGGTCTGTACACCTGTCGGTCTGCGACACCATGACAGCAGCCTTACCAAGGGAGCTTTCCCAAAGACTGGATAGTGTTCAAAAAGAGAAATGCATTTCAAAGTAATAGATCAGCATCAAATCGAATTTCCAGAATATTTCCATTATACTAGTTGTTGTTTGGTGCCTAGAATTTGACCAAGAAACATGTAGACTAGCTAATTGTTTTATAGGTTACTATACATCATGCAGTAGCAGCCACATAAGCAAATCAAATAACCATGTTCTGCAGACTGAGGCATGTTTAATATTATTTAGGCCTGCCTTCTGCGCAGTTCTAATTGGGAGTCATAAATGTTCATTATTTTCTTGCTACATTAGTCATCACATTTTAATCCTACAGTTTCTGTTGTATAAGTCCTAAGTATAATTTTAGAATGATGCAAAATGCCTGCCAGCCACATTATTGTTGTTTCAACACTTCCGTGCTGCTTCTGCCACAGACCTGTGTGTCCGCGCTTCTGACGTGTGTATGAAACAGGTGTCCATAGTGCATTCACACCTTCAGACGTGCACAGATTGCCTCCCCACTGAGCTGTTAGAGCCGTCTGCACCCACTGCACATCTAGCAACACACTCCACTCCTTTTCGCAAAACACACACTGAGGAGAGGTGGGAAGTGTGTGATAGAGCTCCACATTGCATTGTACACTTACAAATATATATATATATACATACAGTGGGATGCAAAAGTTTGGGCAACCTTGTTAATAGTCATTATTTTCCTGTATAAATGGTTGGTTGTTCCGATAAAAAATGTCAGTTAAATGTATCATATAGGAGACACACACACAGTGATATTTGAGAAGTAAAATTAAGTTTATTGGATTTACAGAAAGTGTGCAAT
>JBBJLR010000153.1:21317705-21341977 GCA_037577145.1 Brachypetersius gabonensis
ACACACACACACACACACACACACACACACACACACACACACACACACACACACACACACACACACACAGACAGACACTAGCCTCAACCCTTATCCAGTAAAGTAATCCCACGCTTTTCGTGCGGGTTACATTCCAAGAGCACCCACGTATAGTGATAAACCATGTTGCGTTTTGGTTAAAAATGCCTGTTTGAATTGTGTAAACACTAAATATGCCCCAAATATGCTCCCAGAACACTTTAATTTCATTTTAAATTCAGCTAAATACATTACCCTTAACGAAAATGTATTCAGGGGCGGCTATTGGGCCGAGATGCCATGACAGAGAGAGAAGGAGAGAGAGACAGAGGGAGAGAGGGAGAGAGGGAGAGAGAGAGAGAGAGAGAGAGAGAGAGACAGAAAGAGAGACAGAGAGAGCAAGAGAGGTTTAAATTCAGCTTAATACATCACCCTTAAAACAGGGGCAGACCAGCAGTCCATGTGCTCTGGAAAAGTTCCGAATCGCCTGGTGCACGGCCGTCGGGCCGAGATGCCGTGACAGAGAAAGAAGGAGAGAGACAGAGAAAGAGAGAGAGAGAGTAAGAGAGAGCAAGAGAGATTTAAATTCAGCTTAATTTAAACCTCTCTAGCACTTCCTGTAGACCCCTATAAAAAGTGCCTTTGAACACTATGAAATTCAAATGTATTGTTGCCTGTAAAAAACAAAAGGCCTGTTTCATTTTATGTTTCAGGAGATTAAATAATAAAATACAAAAAAAAATTTATTTGTATCATCAGAAATTGTGTTATTCTGCCTTCCAGAGATTTTACATTCTGCAGATTTCATTGCTATGCAACACTCATATCTGGAGGCAGAAAGGGCGCTTTGATCTTAAACGTAAAGTTAGTGAAATATGCACAGAAATATCTCGGGGCTCTAAGAGTTAATTAGCAGCCGGCTAATGACCAACTACAGGCTTGATAATGCTTAATTAGGGCATTACAAGTGTATTATAATGTATACTTAAGTGTTACCATGGATATAAAACACTGAAGTTTATAAGGGACTAGTATTATGTTCTAGTGAACACAAAGCCCAACTATGAGAAAAACAGCACATTTATGAGGAGTTTAATGATGTTTTTATGACTGTACCTACACAGGCCAATTACCTTTATTACGGCAATACTGCCTTACCTTGAGCACCTTTATGAGTACAATACCAAAACAAATGCCTCTGAATGGAATCTTTAGCACGGTATCATGTTGTAGCATTTAACACATAAAGGAAAAAAAATGAAAATAAAAAAAATCCAGAATTTACAGACAATTATGAAGAGCTAAAAAATCTGCCTCTTGTGTGATTGAGTTTCTCTGTTTTTGCTTTTAACAATCATATCAGATGGTAATTCACTGTTTAATTTCAAACTATAATACTATAATTAGATCAGCTAACAGCAGTTATGTAGCTCTTTAAAATTGGCACAGGTACAAAAATCCCTAAACTAACTAGAAAGGCTGGAGTGATCACGATGCTCGGTATAGCTGGTTCACCCTGCAATCAGGAAGTTGTGGGTTTGATTCCCAAGACCGCTAAGCACCAGTGAGGTACCCTGAGCAAGGTACTGTCCCCACACACACTGCCCCCTGGGTGCTGTCTTCATGGCTGCCCGCTGCTTTATTTGGTGAATGGGTTTAATGCAGAGGAAGAATTTAGTGGTGTGTTCACATATGACAGAATTTTCACTTTCTAGACATTGGAACCGGTTATTTGGTAGCGGAGGGGTAGATACTGCTAAGATCACAGACATAACTCACCTGCCCTGTGCCAGATTATTAGAACATCACACACTGTCTCTGACATTTGACTACATTCAACTAAGCCATATTTAATCATATCTAAGTGTTTATCTCAGTGCCTTCAATGTCATTATGTACTTTGGAACATACCTACATGGCTAGATTTTTATACCTTCGTGTTCATCTGTCTGTCTGTCTATCTGTCCACCCATCCATCCATCCATTACATGCATCAATGTCATCCATAGCATCATCCCTCTCCTCCAGCCTTGGCATTTTGTTTATTTTCTCATTTTCCAGACTAATTCGGCCTAATGCATCCATGCAGCGCCTTAATCTGCGATGGAGAAATGTGCTGTGACACTTTATTTGCCCGTTGTGGATCTGCTGCACCATTGGCCGGGCAGTTTAATAAAGCGCTCTGGCTAGACGGCCTGCGTCCCCAATGCAGCTCTGACACAGTAAACAGATCAAAAGGCTTCTATAATGAAATCTCATCTCTACCCAAGCCCCACGTGAAGAAAATATTGCCTCTAAGAAAGTTTGACGCTGTTTCTGGCATTATTCATCCTGCCATGACTTTTGGATTGCTTTTTTTTTTCCATTCTGTTTTTCTCCTTTTTTATTTACATTTGTTTATTCCATGCCATCTGTCATCTAAGGCTCATGGATAACAAATGCCATCTCTAGAAAAAGGCTAAGGAAAAAATTCAGTCTTAGCCCAAGAACGAGCAGGTAATAGAACTGTGTGTGCAGCGGGGCCATAGCAGGTAAGGCAATGTTATGTGACACTGTCATTCATGAGAGATAGATGGATGCTGCAAATCACTGTTGCTGCATTATATATTGAAATGGTAATAGTTAAAGTGAATACTTTTATTACAACGTGGCAATCTAAAGTAAAACGTTGTCGTTTTTTTTCTTGCACCATTTAGAAATGCCAGTTGCCCTTTTATATTGTTTTCTTCAGGTGCTCTTGACCTTTCTTTAAGTAGAGATCCTCTCCAGTGTGACAAAAATACAAAAATAAATAAATAAATATGAGATTGCTCTGCAATTTATTTTTGAATAAGCATTTCTATTCATAACAATCATTTCAATGCCAGTGTCTGTTAAATTCCTACACATTCTGCTTTATAAGGTATTGATTAGGTGATCACCGAAAAAACTAATCTTATTTATTGAGGAAAAGTTTAAAAAACACTGCTGTAATCAACACTCTCCTTTTGTAATGTGACAAATTGAATGGCAAAACACTACTAGAAATAAGTCAAAGGTAATAAGTTTACACACAGCCCCAATCACATACACATGACTGGGGCTTCTTGTGTTTTTTTTTCATTTCGTTTACAGAAATAGAAATGTATTTAGTTATTTCAACTTTTATATAACACTGTCGTATCTCTCACTGAGAAGGAGGCGCAGGTGCAGATTTCCATTTTACTTGTCTTTATTAACAAAACACAAAGAAGGCATAAGAGCCAAAAACTAAGAAAAGCAAGAACCTGAAGCCGGGGCAACACTACATTCAAGACTGATACAAATTCCTAAACATGAATTATGGGTACTCTCTGAACTAACACAAATTCTTGCACATGGATGGTGGCTACACTCAAGACTAAAACAAGTTCCTAAATATGGATGTCAGTGGACCAACTCTGGGTAGCAACCCAGGGGAACTTATATACAGACATGATTCAATAAGGACACACAATTACTTAACACAAACACTTGACAGCTGTAACTAAATGACATGAAACTAGGCACTGCGTACACAAACAAACACAAGAAACAAACATTTGTGTATAACCTTTTAGCAGTGGTGTGCTTTTGATGCTCGAGCTCATTATACTAATTAAAAATTCCTTAATGTGTATTAACTTGAACAGTGGGTCTATGAAAAAAAAAATATTGGCATTGTCATTGCCTTGTCCTGGCAGGAAAAAGAATGCACTGCAGCAGCATGGCATTTTAGGGTTATATTTAGACTTATAACAACAAGCGTAGACGTGGTAAGGGAAGGACAATGATCACAGAGGAAAAGGAAGTATGTCCGGACAACTGGTGACAAAAAAAACCCAACATAAATACCCCAGAGAAATCCCAAGAACCAATGGGAGGATGGTTGCAAAATAATGGGAACACAGTGTAGGTGAGAGGGCAATCAGTGAAAATATATATTACAGGTGCTAGATAAGGTGAGGGCTGAAAAGGTCCATGAGTCTGTAGCAACCCCTAGTGGTCGCAAACAGGGACTGTGACAGTATCCCCCACCCTAAAAGGTGCAACTCCGGGGTGCCAAAACAAAACTCCCAGCCCCTAACCCATGCAGGGGGTGGGGCACAGGCACATCCCTGTCCATGGCAGAGCCAGAGGAGGAGGAGCAGCTTATAACTGCTCCTTATAACTGCAACTGAGGCAGATGTCCCAACCAATGCCAAAGGTCGGGTACTTTGAAATGTGATGAAGTATGTGAAATGTGCATTTGATCCAGATCTGGTAGTGCCACTGTAAAAACCTGCTCTATGACCTCCTTGCCAGGGGCTGAGTTAATAATGCGTGGAGATGATCCACATTTTAAAAGATTTATCTGGTATGCCTCCAGGAAAACATCACTTCATACACCCTCAGTGAAGCACCCTTCAAACCAGCCATCGGTTCCATTTTGTTTTCCAGTGAAGGAAAACTACAGAATGAGCATTAGGGAAGTCAGAAGAAAAAAAATAGCCCCTTCAAAACAGATGTGCAAATTGGTTTAGGCTGAAAACTGTGTACGCATCTATACTCATTTGAGTAGTTCTTGAGGAAAAATTACAGATGATCTTTATAACAGAATCCCCGCCACCCCTCCTCTGGTCTTTAAATGAAATATTGATGCACCCAAGGTGTATGCCCTGACCATAATAAGGGATATCATTCTCTAAAACTTACATTTGTGTATGCCTTCAGGCCAAAGGAGCTGTTGGCCAATGACTTATGCAGCAACATCGACTTTCATACATGAAGTTTTCTTGTTGAGGCCTGTTAGGTCGATTGTGGTTTTGTAATCATCCAATTCTTATGAACGTCTCCCATACTGACTAATCCAGCTAATTCCCAGTGATCGCCGTCAGCTTTCTGCCACACTAGAATACAGAAAAGTACAGAGCTGAGGTTGCTATTTCAGATAGAGGTTATCTGAAAGGACATGCTCAGCATACACACAAATTTAAAGGATGTATTATGTGGAGGTTCTATACATTTTAAAAATGTTTGTTTTTTTACAGAAAATAATTCTCTAAAGAACAAGTTTTTAAAGATTCTGTATGGAATAATAAATGGTTTATCTATGGGACTACACAGTGTTGAGGCTATATTGTGAGGAAATATAATTTCATAATCTTATATTTAATTACACCAAACCAAAACTGAAATAAAATGAAACAAAACAAAATTAAACAAGCAAAATCAAAATGTCCTAAGTAAATGCGAAAAGATATTGTTAAAATCAGAATCACAAAACTTTACTGATCTCAGGGAAAACTGCTTAACCTAACAATAACCCTTACCAATAACCCCACCACCAAACAAACAAGAAAAACAAACAAATAAACCCTCATGACCCTTGAGTCTCATTACCCATTTTGTAACTAAGTTGCTATAACCAACCGGTCAAGCAAAAAGACCACCACTGCCCTTCTCGAGAGGATTGTCTTTTTTATACAATCCCCCTGTATTTGAGATATTCAAATGATCTTCAGTGAGAGTAATGGTTCTTATAGAAGAGAAATGCTGATGGCTTAATCCATATTAATACAAGCAGCAGAAGCAAAAAAAAAAGACAACCATTACATTTTTCATAATCTCTCCATTTCTGTGAGCCGAAGATAGCGGGTGTAATTAATCCGTATGATAAACGGCGGTATGACAAGGCTGCCTATGTTTTTTAGAGGACATGCATTCTCTCTCCATTGTTTCAGCCTAAGCCTTGTGCTGTTTTTTGCAATGACTAGGCCATTTTGTCACATGCATACTGGATGTAGATGGAACAATACTGACAGCTCACTGTTGCCCCAAACTAAATGCTGTGAGAGCAACCAACTGCAGCTATCTGGCAGTGGCTAAATCAACCAAAATGTCATTAAGGGAGCAAATATTTCAGAAAAAAATACCCATACCAGTATAGTGAAACCCTTTTTCAAATATGGATCTTTAGCCAATCAATTGTGATTATTCAATAGCATTGTTTAAGAACCTGTTTTGGTTGCTAAAAGTGGTCATTTAGAGCAAAGTGGATTTTCAGTGCACCAAACAGACAGTGCAGTGCCTGTCTTAAGAACAATTATTGGGGGCCACACTGATTTCTTATTTGACCTGTTTATTAATTAATAATTACAATGGCTCATTCAGCATTCGGTTTCACACTTGCTTTTTACACTTCTTTGGTCATGTGTGTGCATAATATAATTCGCAATGACATTCTTCTTGAAATGTGAGACTTAAGACTAGTTGACAGACTAATTATGCTGTTTGCATGTCATTGAATGCTGATTAACTATATAGGAAACAGACGAGTTAACTTGGCAGAACTGATATATTTACCTCTGATTGTACTGTTCCTTTCTATAAGGAATGTTTATTGTGACCATTAGCATGCTTGTCTAATCTCAATTACTTTAACCTATCTTCATTATTCAAATACATTGTACTGATGTCTGAGGAGTATTTTCACCAGTTTAACCTTTTTTGCTTTAAATACTGCCTGGTAAGAGACCCAGTCCAGAGAGGAGTTATCTGCCCCTGTAGTTTTGGAGCTCCCAAGCAATGTTTTGGAGCTCATAGCCTTACTTAGGTCCACCCTTCGAGGTGGATTCCCCATAGCGCCCCTCCGAAAAAAATATGTTTTGGGGAAAGTCTTGGGCCCCCTTGGAACACCCCCCAAAGATGCACCACCAGATGCGGGGAAAACCGCAAAAACACCAACACTGCGGGAGTCCCAGTAGGAGCCGGGGCCTCAGGGGTGGTGGCATCAGTGGAACCTGGGCCTCAGGAACAGGTGCCACTGAAGGAGCTGGGGCCTCAGAAACCGGTGCCACTGCAGGAGCCAGGCCTCAGGCACAGGAACCACAAGGAACAGAGCCTCAGCTTGCCAGCCAGCCACTCCCCATTGTCCTCCGAGCTAATACACCCCAACAGCTCCTATGGGGTGTACCGACTCAATCTGGTCGGTTCGTCCACATGCCAGTGCCAGCCTGTCCCACTCACCGGGTTGACCACGGGTTCCCATAGACCCGTGGCAAAGTCTGCTGTGCCTTGTTTGTTCTGTTCATCTCTCATGTTTTGGCTGTGCTTGCTCAGGCAGGAGACGCAGATGTAGACTTCTATTCTGGGAACCACAGGGACCAGAGCCTCAGCTTGGGGGACCGGTGTAAGAACCGCTGCAGGGACTGTAGCTTGGGAGACTGGTATGGAAACCAGTGCTGGGGCCTCAGGAGAGCTGCAGGCTGGGGCCTCAGGATCAGGGGCAATGGACAAAGCCACAGTTTCAGCAACTAGAGGTAGAAGCAGCCATGGGGCCGACATAGAAGGTCAGAGCCACCTGGGAACCGGGACGGAAGCTGCATGTACCCTCTCAGGACGTGTAGCTTCTTGTCCCTGGAGCACGGTGGCGACTTGGCTCTGCGATGCAATGGTTGAGGCTCTGTGGCTGGAGTTGGATAGCCACATAGTCTGCAATCAGCCTCTCGAGCAACTCCAGCTGACTTTGTAGTTCATTGCTGCCTGAGTTGTGTGACCCTGTGGGTCGTGAGCGTAGCCTCATTGTTTGCAAGCATGGCTGTGCAGGGCCGTGATCTGGGATCCACAGCTGGCCAAGCTACTCAGTGGTGTGTTTGGGCTGCTGGTCTGGCTTCTTCTCCCTCTCAGCCACTTTTGGAGCCACTATCTTGGCTCCGTCATGGGTTCGTGAGTTGCACTGTGAACAGGTCAGACCCGCTGGGCCTGCACAGAACTCGCCTCACACGAGTTCGGATCAAGTGTGGCGGGAATTATCTGGGAGGACAGCTGGGATGCCTGGAACAGCTGATCGGAGGACCTGATCTGGAGGTTTCATGACCCCCTCCACTTGCATGGCTTCTTAGCCTGATTAGAGATGAGAGTTTAGAGTTCCGCAGCCAGCCACTCCCCATCGTCCTCCAAGCTAATATACCCCAACAGCTCCTATGGGGTGTACTGACTCGATCTGGTCGGTTCGTCCACACGTTTTGGCTGTTCTCGCTCAGGCAGAAGACACGGATGTAGACTTACATTCTTGGATCTCTTTCTTTATTACAATTTCCAAAACGAACAGAGGCACAATGGCCTGAAATTAAAGACCAGGGTAAGCTTAAACAAGCACAAACCTAAAGTAGGGTGATGGTGAAGAGACAAAGAACATAAGCTTCAAGGCCCTATATATACACCAAATCATCTAAATTCAAATCAGAACTTAAATAGTGCCCAACCATGCTGGGCTTCATAGAATAATATCCTCTTTCAAAATAAAAAACATATGTTTACTTCAATGGCAGCCTCTAACGGCCGCTGACCATTGGCGTTACATTAGTACCTCACTATATCCACAAAGACTTTAAATAAATCCTGATCTATAAATGCAAAAATCTATAAATGCAAAAGTCTACACATTGATCCCGTTTTTAAAGTCTCAGTTTCTGGTTCGGTGCTCCCTCTCCCCAGTCCATTAGCAATTGTATGGTGTTAATGATGTTCTAATAGCATGATGTTGAAAAGATGTACTGGCTCTTCATATCTGTTGAAACAACCCTAGCTAGTGGGTGGAATTGAGTTGGGAAGTTTCTAAAGAAAAAGGTCCAAATGTCCTTTAAAATCTTATTTACAAAACTTCATAGTGCCTTCAGTGGACGCTCTGGTCATAAAAAAAAATTTGTCCATGGCTACATCTGGCCCTGAAGTCTTCATAGAGTGAAATTAGCAAAACTCCCTTCTGATTTATCCTGAAGGTCGGAAGAATTTCTAATGCTTTGAAGTGGGTTTTTTCACTAGTTAGAGAATGCAGACTGAGAATCTAATTGTCAACAGATCAAATATTTTACTACAGTCATATAACAATCGTGGCTATCATAAAATCAAAAATGTCAGACTAACGTGAGTGACAGAAAAGACTACAGTTAGTAATATATTTACAAAGCTGTCTAGATATTTAACATCAGATTTCTCATTTTTTGGCTGAAAGGATGCAAATGTAGAGCATGCATGTTATAATGGAAAAAAAAGATTTGCTGTTTTCTTTTATGGGTTTATTAATGCTAAAATCATTGTATCTGTGTATTAGTCCATTGATTAATAAGGTGGCCAGCAGTCAACGGTTGAATCTGGTATTTTCCTAATATAAGCTGGGTCCTATAATCCACTGAAAACAATGTGATGCTGAGCTTAGCAGTACTGCTAAACACAACAAATAGCACAGTAAACTGTAGTGTTAGGCCAGAATTCCTTTCCAAAAAACACTCCCATGGCATTGCTCCAAAGAACCCTTTTTGGCTCCTTTATTTCTAAGAGCATATATTTCTCCCTTCTTGCCGTTGTCCGCACTCCCTTCCTGAGCAGCAGGCAGCAGCAATATTGAAATTGGCAACTCAGACTTCTAAGGCGCCCCTTTTAGTAAATTAATGTTACAAATCCTTACTTTATATATTTATTTTCTGCCCAAAATGTTTTAGTGACTAATGTGGCCACAGAAGGGGAAAGGGAGAAGGGTTATTTTTTTAGTATTATTTTTTGCTCAGCTTATTAAAACAGTTGCAGACATTCTTATGCCACATTTAGGTTCATGAGTAGCGAAGAAATTTTATTCTGATTTGAATTTAATGAATAGGTATTGTTTGTTTTGTGAGAAACAATGTTTATATTGAGACAGAAAAGTGTACTGACAAAATGTCAATATGTAATAGAAATCAAATGTAAATGCTACCAGCAAATTGGGTAATTATGTAATGACATGACTAACCTACCTGCAGAGTACAGTACAGCAAATCAACCAGACTAATAAAGTAGTGAAATACATGTAATGACATTTTGTAATCAACATACATGAAAACTAAATGTTACTATAGCATATTGCAGTACAAAATAAAGACAATAATCAGTCAACAGATCCATGCATTTCTTTACACGGTCACATGTCATCATGAGTAGCCTTTGTTTATTTAACTATCACAGATTAATACCATTTATGGTAGCTTTGGCTTGAATACGTTTGTCATATCTGGCATGGGGAATAAGGGCGCAGATGCAGGAAATATCAAACACACAGGGGTTTTAATGAGAAACACAAAACACAGCTCAGTAAGAGCAGCTGGATATAACAGAGAGTCTTTGACCACAGTACCAGACCTCCTAGCTCTGGGTGAGGATCACTCCCTATTATGGCCACAAAGGTATTTCCACCTCTAGCAGGGCATTTGGACTCCAGTCGGGAATCCTGAAGGAAACCGGAACAGAAACTCTGCTATGTGCGGCAGCCAGCACAGCTCAGCTGGTCACTTCTGTGAGACAAGGGGAGAGAGGGTGAGCGAGATCTGAGCTTACAAACAAGAACTGGAAAGTAGAAACCACCACCACCTTCTTGTCAGAGGAGGAGGAGGAGGACATGAGGGAGGAAGAGCAGACCATGATGTAATCCAAACAGGTGACCCAATTTAGCCTGCACCCAGCAACCCAGATCATGGTAGAGCTAATGGGCTAATCAGGAACAGGTGGGTTGCCAGGCACTGGACTCGATCTCACACAGACAGGAACATGTAACAAGGGGACCAAAAGGGCAAGCCTCGGCCTTGGCTTCAGCAATCCATAACCAAGACTGCTGCGAGGGTGATGGATGCGGACCAGACATCACAGCATTTGAAGATTTTAGTTGCTTTTAAATTATTTTTACTAGAGTACTTTCTTGCAGAAGCATGTTTCCCCTTTTAATATTGTACACCTAACTGTTTTTCAGGTGCTAAATATTCCCCTTTGTGTTTAGACATATCTAAACACAAAGGGGAATATAGACACATTTTTCAGGCATATCTGTGCTTGTGGTGTCTACTTGGCTGTGTCTTCATCTAGTAAGCTAACTTGAGTTTCTTCTGTTGTCTAACTGTTGTGCTGCTACCTTACTGTCCACTTTAACTTTCTTTGTTCTAGGTTGCTACTTTGTTTGTTTGTTGGCTGCCTTTGTCTCTGGTAGGGTTAGCTTCATTAGCTTCATTAACTTCATTGCAATCAGCTAGATAAGTCTCACCTTGTGTAATTAGTGGGAGTGGCTTACACTCACCCTCAATTATAAAGGACTTAAATAATGTACATCACTCTTATACCTGTTCACGTATCCTACAGGCCAAGAAGATACGGTGGGGAGAAACCACAGTAACCTCTCTCAGCTGCTTTCTTCTCCACAGCCTTCTACAGTAGTTCATGGTGGTCTGGGGAACTGCCAGTCCTGCATCAAGAAAGCTGACTTCATCTCTGGACTGGTGTCAGCTTTCTTGATGCTCTCTTTCCATTTCCTGGCCCTCACAGAGACCTGGATTAGACAGAGTCCTTCTCTCACACTCCTCGCACTAGGAGGGGGTACAGAGGAGGGGGTACAGGTTTGCTTCTTTCACGTAGTTGGCATTTTTTTCCTCTCAGTCCTTCCCAGCTCAACATCTCATCCTTTGAATTCCATTCTGTTACTATTACCTATCCAACTAAGCTCCATATTGTTGTCCTTTATCACCCACCTGGTCCTCTGGGCAACTTTATTGAAGAACTGGACGTCTTCCTGAGCTTGTTTCCTGATCATGAGTCTCAACTCATCCTCCTCGGGGACTTTAGTCTGCCAGGTAACAAGTTGAAGACCTGCAAGCTGTGATGCTCCTATCGTCCTTCGGCCTGTCCCTCTGCGATTCTCCTCCCACCCACAAAGCAGTCAACACTCTTGACTTAGTATCAACCAAGTCACTTCTTATGTTCAATACATTGTCCAGTCCTTTATATGTCTCTGGCCATCTTCTATGTATCGAATTTCCTCTCCAGACCTCCTCGTCTCATCTCCCACGTGTATCGCCTACAACTACCCGGAGAAATCTTTCCTCTCTATCTCTTCCCTCTCTCTCCTCTACTGTTCGATCCTCATTAACGCTCCCTAACTCGACTAACCTCTGTCCATCTTCAGTTCAATCAGCAACAAATGACCTCTCATCTCTCTACAGCTCACTTAATCCAATCTGACCCTTGTCTTCCAGACCAAAGCATGTCGAAAGAAGATGGAGGAAAATGCTTTATGACCGTGACTTATCACTTATCACTTTCTCTTATCCAAATTTGCCACTGATTTAACTTCTGCAAAGTCTTCCTTCTACAGGATGAAATTTGAAGAATTAGCATCCAACCCGTGCAAGCTGTTTACCACCTTTTTGTCTCTTCTTAAATTTCCATCTCTCCCTGTTCTTTCAGCTCTCTCACCTGAAGACTTCGATGTGTTCTTTGATGTAAAGATTTATGAAATGATTAGATCCTTCCCACCAATTGTCAAGCCACTTGTCAGCCAGAGACCCGCCAGTGCTACACAGTTTCTTGTGTTCTCACCTCTCTTGAGGATGTAGCATTGCTTCTGATGTCCAGCAAACCCACCACTTGACACTGTCCTGTAGAGTACTCTCCAGATGATGTCTACAGATATTACCCTGCATCGCCTAGATTGTCAATGGCTCCTCAACTGGCCACATCCCATCTGCTTTCAAGTCTGCAGTGGACACACCGATTCTGAAGAAACCCACGCTGGATTCCTCTTTTCTCTCCTTCCTTTCAAAAGTCCTGGAACAGGCTGTTTACAACCAACTTAACATCTTTCTTTCCCAAAATAGGCTTCAGGATCCCCACCAGTCCGGGTTCAAGGCTGCACACTCTACTGATACGGCACTCCTAGCCATCTCTGAAGAGCTTCATGCAGCTAGATCAGCCAACCTGCCTTCTGCTTTGATCCTTCTTAACCTTCTCTTCTCAGCCTTGGGATGTCAGGCACGGCCTGGCAATGGTTTGAATCCTTCCTTGATAACTGAAAGTACCAGGTAGCATGGCAAGGCTCCACAAAGTTTGTCCACTGGTGTACCTCAGGGCTCGGTCCTTGGGCCGCTTCTCTTTTCTCTATATACTGGTTCTCTTGGGAATGTCATAACCTCACATGGATTTTCCTACCTCCCCTCCCCCAGTTTCGACCTGCATCTCAGTCTGCCTGGCTGACATATCTTGAATGGCCACATGCCACCTTAAGCTGAATCCCTGTAGGACTGAGCTGCTTTTCACAAAGGGAGTCCAGAACCAAGCCATGACTTCACTGTTTCTTTCAACAACTAGGTAGTTGTCCCCTCAAAGAAGGTAAGAAATCTTGGTGTCATGTTGGACAAAGAACTATCATTCCTGTTGCACGTTGACCACCTCTCCAGGACACGCAGATACCTTCTGTACAATATCAGAAGTATTCGACCCTTTGTCACCACGGAAGCCACACAGTTACTCGTCCAGTCTCTGGACATCTCTAAGCTGGACTACTGCAATTCTCTTCTGGGTGAACTGCCAATTAAGGTAACGAGACACTTCAGCTGATTCAGAATGCAGATGCGAAGTTAGTCTTCAGAACAGAACCTTCAGTGGCTCCCTGTGGCCACCTGCAAGTTCAAAGCCTTAACACTTGCCTTAAGGTCTTAGAATGGACTTGCACCTCCTTACTTGTCTGCACTGATCAAGCAGCTTGTCACTTCTCGTCCCCTCAGGGCTTCAAGCACCGCTTGTCTTGAACCTCCATTGCTCAAAAGAAGAGGAAGACATGCATCTGGACTCTTTGGTCTTGGCCCCCCTGTGGGAACTCCCTCTTGCAATCAGATCTGCGGAGTCCTTCACTGTCTTCAAGAGTCGTCTTAATACCCACCTCTATAAGGAGCATCTTGGTGACTAACCAGTCCTCCTCCGCAAATCTCTTATGCATATTTTCCTCTATATTTAACAAATCCCTCAGACACTCACCCTTTTAACTGTTTTCCCTTACTTGTGAATTGACCTCTAACTTGTTTTTCTCTTTAACAGAGTTTAAGTTGTGTAACTTAGCTAGCAGAAACAAGGTTAAAAGCTGCTGATTTAAGTATAGTATAGCTTTACAGGTATTAAGAACAGTTGTGGACTACTTTTAAGCACTGATGTACGTCGCTCAGCATAAGAGTGTCTGCTAAATGCCATAAACGCATATTTAATTGAATAGACCTCTGACTGTACAGAATGGTAACTTAGATGCATATTATATTTATATGAGAAATCATATTAGTAAGAGTTAACTGCAAATGATTCATCTAGTTATGTTAGAAAAAGTAGACAAATCTGAACTTTCAAAATCTTATTATCAAAAACAGTTGTAATAGACATCCCATTTAGAGCACTTATTTTGGTCAATTGCAAAAGAGTTTTTGAGTCCAGTACCAGTTTTATTGTAATGTCTTTTGGTCTATAGCACTGATGTTCAAATGTGGAAAAATCTTCTGTTTTTAGAAATGTCTGGTTTTTTTAGCATGTATTTTTCTCTTTCATGTTTGAAAAAGTCACTACTCATGGAACATGAAAAATGGAGGTGTCTTGATCATATACACTGAGAGATCAGTGCAGCAGTAGAGCACATCATTCATCCTGACCTTTAGTCTTGCATTGTCTTCCTTTAAGGTTACCCCGATATCTAGCATCTTAAAGGGTTTTCCTCAATAAGTGCTCAAGTGTGTGATACTGTGAATTAGTGTGACCTGTAAAGTATCTGATTTAAGCTCATGAAACAGGGTCCCTGTTGTTTTAGGTCTAAACTGCATTACTCAGCTCTGTTACTCTTAATCTTTTGCATGCTTATATTTGTAATATGAGACATGCTCAGGCAATCCTGTGAATTAAGTTAAGGACTCGAGTCATAGAAAAAATACATTTTCTCGTTTTTGCATTTCTTTTATAAAACTATTTAGAGAAAAATACATGGCAAAACCACTGTTTTTTAACTCATGAGTTACCCCCTGCTTCACTGGAGCTGACAACCTACTGCCATTTAGCAAACCCTTCATGCTGAAGTGGTGCACAGCATTGTTACTGCAAAGAGTATGTAGCAGCATTATTCGAATGAACGTTCTTAAGATTAAATTATATGCTGGTTCTCACAGCGGGAAAACAAATGCATCCTTCCAAGGGATCCACACATCTGAAAATGGTAGCCTTCATTTCTTTTACGACTCCCCAAGGATTTCTCTCAAAACTTATTGTTCAATTCATTTCAACCCAGACAACAAAATGGGCTTGTATATCAATCTTACAAGCGAAGGAAAAAAAGAGGTTCTATACTTAAGAAGAGGTTTATGCCTGGTCATATGAAAAGCTGGATGTTATAGACCCCTGTGCAGAACAACGAATGCCCACCTCCCCTCACATACAAAAATTATTTTCAATAAACATGAAAAATGACAATGTGCTTGGTCACTTTTTTGTCATGTCTCAAATAAGACACGCCATTCCACTAACATGTACATTAAACTTTTATTTTGAGAATAATGAATGATGCATATGCCATGCTGTACGTTGTAAATGATCTGTTTGAAGTTAGTGACTATGGACAAGTTGCATTAAGTTTAATAAAGGGATAAACATGCCAGGTATATCTGTGTGGTGTTGATGGAAGATAACTTATTAAAAAATATGTTGTGGCTGAAAAAGTAGACATATTTGAAATTTCAAAGTTTTATTAAAAATATGTTTTTTTTATGGATTTTGCTGCAAGCGTACAATTTTATCAACATAAATGCAAGGGATCAATAAAGATTTCAGAGGGCCTAGTTGCCATAGGCCTCAAAGCAGTTCTAGCCTGCTCTTGTTTTAAACCACACACTTGTTACGAGTGGTCTTAAGGCAAACCACTGATTACAGTCATTGTTGTATTTTGATTGTAGCAGCCCGGCTAATGCAAATGTGCATGTAAATACACATTTTCAACGTATGTCTAAGAGGTATGTTTATGATTTATAAAGCATCAGTTATTAAGTGCTCTATGATTCTATAATGGCAGTAAAGTGCACCTAACAGGTTTCTAAGAATGTAATGGAGAATTAGCCTCTTGGTGCACAGAAATGTCCTTAGCAGTGACATGTATTTGTCGCATCCCAGCACAATTAAAAGCGTAACTGTGCTTAAGTGGGTTGCAGAATTTTGTTCAGTGTTGACTATGGTCATATGAGGGCAGAATTAATAGGCTGACCCTCTTATGGGAGGCAGGTGGTCTGGGGCAGGGTTACTACTGCCTGGAGAGAGGGCACACACTTCTCTTCAACTTCCTTTCTTTGGTTTCACCTTGGTCTAGGACTATATTTCTCCCCACTCTCTCTTTCTCTACCCCCCCCCCCCTCCTTCTCTTTGAAGAGTTCACAAGGTCATGTTATCTACCTTCACTCCTGTCCAGTAAAGCACATTCACATTAATGTAGAGTTGCAGTAATTTCCCATTCCTAAAAAATAAATGTTAATTATGTTCCTATTACTTAAGCTGTTTGTAGGCCTGATATAATAAAATAGTAAGTTTGGCATGCTGGACCAGCCATTTGTTTTTGTATTTATATTAGATTTGAAATTGTATTGATTACAAGCAAGTAATTTAAAAACAGTTGCGTATAATTGCACATCATTCAAACAGGGCTGTGTAGTCAGACTTTGATTTTAGAGGGATCCCTTTCACTATAGCAATATTCATATATCCATCTTTACTTTCGCTAAGTGGTTAGAAAAGTACATCCCTTCCTTACCATAACTGAAGAAAAACAAATTTTATACACAGCATATCATTTGTGACCATACCACAGTGGGTAGTGACATTCCCCTTGAAAATAAAGAGTTGTTTTATAGAGTTTATGTAACATTGTGACAGTATGCAATTTGCTGTGGTATACAGGTATATTTCTGATCAAAGGACAATTTTGGAAGTTTCTTTTGTTTATTTAGGTGAATAAAAGCCTCAAAGCCTCGATACATTACATACATCAAATTTTTATTTGCATCTGGACTACATTTTGTTTTGAGAAATCAAAAATAAGGCATTTGAACCTAGCCTCCGCAATACATCTCAGCAAAGCTATAATCCTGATTTGTCTAGCTCTAGTAGAAATGTGTGGTTTACATGGTCTTGCTTCTGGCTACCTTTGTTGTGACTGTACCAGTACACCGTAGATCGCTCCCATATGGTATAAAATATGTGAGGGTTTCATTTCTGGACATCATATTACAAAGACATTTATCAAACTCGACCCAAACCAATATCACACTGTCAGATAGGAGTGTGTGGCATTCTATCACCATGAGAGAGGCCATGACAGGACATGTCGCTTCCTGTTATTGTCATGTGACGTTTCTGTATGTGTGCTTTCGGATAGTCATTGCTTTCCCAGTGCTTGCATGTGTTTGTGTGCATTCACCTGATATTTTCGCTGGTAACATTTCTCTTTGGTGGCAAAAATCAGCAAAATTGTATCTAAGGCGAGGAGGTGGAATACTACCACGCGGGACTGAGTTAGGACTGGTGCATCCTTTTGGTTCAAATAAAGCTCCGTTGTCTGGTGTCTGGTGTCTGTGGGCATTCCTGGGTGTGTTTAGTGTGCGTTGGTCATTCCTCAGGCTGCACATCACCAATGTGAAAATAAGTCAAATGGAACTTCCCAGTGGATAAACGTACCTGTCAGAAAAATAACCACTAACTCAACCTGCTCACTGGCTACTGATGATGATAAGCTACCTTATAGAACCACTTCATAATATCATACATGCATCATCTCCCTTTTGGTCTAACCTACCTAAGCGGTGTCAGTGTCTTTTGTGTCATTCAATAGGCAGTTTTTGTATTTTACAGTGTTTTGTTACAATATTGTCATTATAAGATAAGCATTCCATGTGTAATACATTAATGCATGTATATCCAGGTGTGTATAAAATAACACTAACACATTATAGTTCTTTAAATAAATATAAAAGGACAGTATTACCACAGTATTGTTACTGTGTGCCATGGATGCTCTGGGATCAGTAACACAGTAATAATCACAGTGTGACACTTCAGAGCTGCTCTACATATTAAAAATCTCAGGTAAAACTTCAGCTTGTTTGACAAAAGCGCAGTGATAGTATTTCAAAGCATTAACAAAAACAATACAGTGTGAGTTAAATATCTAGGCACAGTTTAATGGATAAGCGCACAGCAGCATTGTCCGGCTTGGTTTTAAACATGTTAAACTGGAAAATCAACACAAACTGTATACAATTTCTGGTTCTCTAACTGTATGCCAGCAAGGTGAACCCACACTTTATGACCAAAAGTGTTGAATAATTGAATATCAACACTTGTATGGTCGTGTTGGACATCCCATTTTAAAACCATTGGCATACACAGTTGCCCCACAGGCTATAAAAGCATCCACGCTTTTGACAAGGCTTACCACATGATGCTGGTGCCCATTAACTCAAAATAATGTGTGAGGTTAGAACTGATGTTAGAAAGAAAGGCCTAGCTATCAGTTGACATCCCAAGGATTTTCAGCTGGTTTGAGGACAAGTCACCTGGAGTTTATCCGCACCAAACTCAAGCCATTTCTTTTTAGAAAACCATAGGTGTGCAGTCATGGCTGGCATCAAAAGGCCTTCCTCAAACTGCTGCCACAAACTTGGATGCATAAGATTGTCTAAAATGCCTTGGTATGCCGTACCATTAACATGATCCTTTCCCTAACACAGAAAAAGAATGTCAGACAATTATCGCTCCTCCACCAAGCTTGCATTCTGGTGCTATGTATTCAGAAATGTAACATTTTCCTAGCAATAGAAATTACATTCCACAGAATTGATTCATCACTCCAGAGCAAACAGGCTTGAATTTTACGAATTGACTTGTAGCAGAGGTGGCATCCTATTGTATGCCTGTTGGTGATTGGTATGGCTAGAAGACCTGAAGACCTGAACCTATGCTTTTGGGCATATGATGGAAGAGGCAGATGAGTGTATAAAGCAGACTGTGTATATTACCTGCCTTGTGTTCTCTGCCCATTTCTATCTAAACTCACTCCTACGTTTCCCACTGTGTATTGATCAGCACTTTGTTTGCTTGACCTCTGACTGCAATCACTTATTAAGCACCTAGAGCACGGATCACCAACTTTTCTGAAACTGAGAGCTACTTCACGGGTCCTGAGCCATACGAAGGGCTCCCAGCTTGATACACTAGAACAGAGTTTACCTAAATTATCTAAACTTCATGGATAATAAACATGTTTTAAATGCATTTTTTAGATTCTAGGCGTTTTCAAACCTGTATAAATGCAGAGGACTATTGCTGCGCTCGAGATGTGAGGACTGTTCAATTAGGTGCCTGCAACCAAAATCTGTATGAATGCAAATGTGATTAAAGGAGAATAGCAACAGGATAAATTTAAACGTTAGATGCTGCTCACTGGTGAGTTGTGGGGGCTACTCATGTGGTCTTTGGGGGCGCCATGTTGGTGACCCCTGACCTAGAGTGAGGTATGCAGGATGCCACATTAAGCCTGATGCTGCGTTTAGCTTTCCTTACCCAGCGACACTGCAGACATATCGAAATGTCTCTGGACAAGGTAAAGTGGACAATGGTCTCCTCAGGCTGTTTTTTCGCATGTGATGGGGACAGAACAGGGATGCGAAGGGAAGAGAGTGAGAGAGAGAGAGTTGGTTGGCCTTCGTTTTGTCATTCAGCCGAAGCTGTTGGAGGCTCGTGTAGTGAGGCCCCCGCCTGCAGCGCTCTCTTACTATTTATGTACTGATCTTTGACAGCATGTCGCTGTCACACACACTCTCACACACATCTACACACGCACTCCCACTTCATAAGGTCCTCTGTCCTTTTCTGAGAGAAGGCATTCAGATTTGAGAGATAATGGCCTGGGCTAGCAAAAGCTTTAGGGACACTTTTTTACTCAGAGTTTCTCAACCGAAGCAGTTCACAAAAAAAATATCATATTCCAACATACACTTTAGGTTCGAATGGAATTTCCACAATTTTCACAAATGTTTTTACATTTTAAAATGTTAGAATTATATACATTTATTCGAATGAATCACAAAATGGAATAATTGTGTAGAACTGAAGTTTCTTGATGTGTCCAGAGTGATTACTGGGAAATGTAGATAAATCTAAAAACCTATTTAGAGTATTTAATCTGCATGATTGAGTTACTGGAGAACACAGAGTACCATGCAAATCTTTTGTATACCTCACATCATCTTTAATCAATATAAGTCAAGTGAATATCAAACGGAATGTAAAAACAAATCATTTTACTGCTACAATAAACCTTAACTTCAAGCCACACAGTGCTGCTGATCAGCTTATTTTACCAAAGAGTTTGTTAACAATTAAAGTATCAGCAGATAATCTGGGGGTATTATGGAGGATAATCAGATGTTCCCTCTGAAAACCTGCAAAAGGGCCAGATGTATGAAATAACACAGACGCAGAGAAACTTGTTTTAACGGGACTGCAGCAGGTGATTACAATGTGTCTGAAACTGAAGTAGTTACATCAACTAACTGCATTTTTAAAAGGTACAGATCAAAAATCTTAAGACAAAACAGAAAATTAAAGATCAGTGATGAAAACAGAGTGGTATTAATCAGTTTATTTTCTCCTTGGGTTTAATTTCACTCAGCTAGTAAAACAAAGATAGCATGAACTGCATGTGAACACAGAGCCCTTGTTACTGCACCTCTGATCCCAAGAGTTAAAACCGTGTAATTCTGAAGGTAAATATTCTTTCAGCATGTGTTCAGCTAACCCAAGTGACTGCTGCCGCCATTAAGAAAAGTCTCACAACAAACTGGTAAGATGGAGTGAAACAAATGCAAAGCCAACCTTCGCCAACTTCAGCATCAGCTAGTTATACGTGAACTTATGTTCCTTCCATGTTTTGCACAGTCTTGTGGATGTGGTAGATACATGCATGCATACATTAGAGCTTAGATCTTCAATTAGATCTGAATCAGTTTGTGGGAACAAATCTTTCAAAACCAATAATTAATCAAAACCAAAACAAAATTATACTACTTTACAACTTTTCCTGAGTTGGGATGAATAATTGTGATTAAAACATCAACATCAATTATGAGATACTATATCAAGGCCTTTCAAATGTAGGCTTATGAAAAATAAAATAAAAATACCCTTAATGAGGCCTGAGAGTGACCTGGGCTACAGCAATGACCAGGAAAGCAATGGCCACCAAATCCTTCCATAATCCTCCCCTTTACTGCAAGCAGCTTTCTATAACAGTCACGCCTTTTTCCATTGGCTAGTTATAGTAACGCATCTGTTTAAACCTTGATTTAATTATTTTATTTCCCTCATTCTGGGATTTTTTTCTCATATGCTTTTTCATCTCTTTCTCTCCGAATCCCTCGAAGCTCTTGTTGTATTATAACGCTGCGTGACGGAGCAATTATTCCTGTAGTTTCCAAATGCTAATATTGACACATAGCATGCTAACAAGAACAACGTGAAGGCAAACTCTGACCACAGCAGCTGATTTTCTCAAATTTACTTCAATTTCAAACAATGACAAAAACATGACACACATAGAAAGATATTTGTTTCTTTTGTTCCTTTTTTTTAAACATCTCTCCTACAAATAAATGTTAATGTGGCATCAAAAAAACGATGTTTCAGCTTCATGCTGCATGGAGGTTCTAAGTGTTCGGCAATTAAGTGTTTAGAGAGTGGTTCTTGTAATAAAATATTCTTAAACACTTAAACAGAGCTACAGTGATGTCTTTGGTATTTTAATACAATGAACTTTATAGTGTGTGTGTATGTGAGAGAGGTTCCCACACTTTTTCATGCTCATTCTCTTCCCTGCCTTATTCTCCCGTAGCCATTCTCAGGGACACCATCAACCTCCATTACTAAGACATATGGAAGCCACGCTGGTTGGAGCTGGTTGAAATTGGTTTCCTCTCCACTGGCTGCCTTGAATTGAAGTTAGTGATATTTGCTGACAGGACTGTTTACACATAGGTCCCTCTCTATTATCCTCAAGGGTGTTCATTTGCAGTTGACTGTAAAATCACTTGCTCATCTTTCAACAGTAGCTTTAAGTCCGAAAACTTGTAGTGTTGCGCTGTTATACACAGGCAGCAGTTTTCATGGATGCTCATTTGGCATTTATTAAGAACACCTACCTTTTAGTTGGTGTACAAGGCCTGCACCAGTTTCAGGCACAATCTGATATTTTCTTTACAGTTCTGGTGCCCAAGCCTAAGCAATGGACCATGTGCAAGGTGAAACTAAAATGTTCTTCTGTTACTCTCACACATGTATTTGAAGGGAAGGGGAGAGGGGTTGTTCAAACTGAAAGTGACCATTCTGTCATACGTGAACACTCCACAGCACACGGTGTGAACAGCACGAAATTCTTCCTCTGTTAAACCCATTCACCAAGTGAAGCAGGGGGCAGCAGGAACACGGCGCCCGGGGAGCAGAGTGTGGGGACGGTACCTTGCTCAGGGTACCTCAGAGGTGCCTAGTGGTCTTGGGAATCGAACCTGGACTTTCTGATCACAGGGCGAATGCCCTAAACACTAGACTAAGGACATATGATTAAAAATTATGCTAGCCTTTGTATATCCATCTTCCATTTAAAACCATGTTTAAATTTGCATTAAGGTCTCAAAAGACATGCCGTGGGGAGGTTTGCTTTAGCAAGGGAAGCAAACTCAGTGGCTACAAGACTCATTTACACGCTGAAAGAATGTTAACCCTGCAAACAATGCTGTTTAAACACTGGAGGCCAGATGTATGATGTGGCACAGACCTCGTGTAGAATGACACCCCTGTGTGAAGGTGGGTGAACTTGTCGTCTCTGCTGTCTCATCATCAATTTCATGAGTTGTCATAAAAAGTTGCTGCTTGTTGACAACTCTGTTATGTGCCTTTTAAACCCTATGCCTCACAAGCAGACATTTAGGGGGTGTGGTTACACACAATATAGGTGATAAGCTAAAGTTTCAGTGAACAGGACGTTAAAATCAAGTGCACTGAGGCTCACTAATGCACAAATCTGACCCCTATAGAGTATAAACTAGATAGTGGACCTTTGATGATGTGTGGCCAGACACCTACCAAAGTGTGTGTTTCTAATTAAGCAGACACTTAGCATATATTAGGTTTATTAGGTTAGGCCAGGTATGAGCACTTGATGAGTTGTGACCAATCTAAACTAGGCTGAATTACCTTCTGCCATGATTTTATCCACCAAGCAGCTGAATGGAAAAGTGAACTGCATACTGAGTCATAAATAATTCCAAAACGATATGCTAAGTGGAGACGGCATCAAGGCAGAGGAGCGGAGATGGGGGGTTTACAGCCAGAGAAAAAATGTCAATAGGCCTACAGCAGTTATCCCTTGTTTCATTTTAAGATCACTCATTTGTTTAACACATTAATTTTAAATAAATTCCTGCCAATGCCTGGATTTGGCCATGATTATCGGTCCCACTGCACTATAATGTTCTGATGTTTTATTTACTTTGTTTGATCAGTTTCCTATCTTAGTGATTGCATTTTCAAAAAGACAGGCACCTAGAACCCATAGGACTCAAATGCTGCTGTAAGGTCTGGCCAGCGGACACTGGGGGGCGCTGTGGGTTTGTTATGTTTAGGACTTTAATTTTGATATCCTGAGTTCCCCAGCTGGAAGAGGTCTGGTGTACTCAGGACTAAGTGATTGTGTTTTTTCATTGGTTTGTTATGTTTCTTGTGGTGTATTTAAGTTCTGTTGTGATTGACCTCTGTGTCGGTCAACCGCTCACTACAGCCACGTTTCTGTTCTATGTTCTTAGGCCCTCGAGCCTGGTTTATGTTTCACCTTTTGAAAATAAAAAGAACAAAAGACAATGGACGCCTGCTGTGGTGCATTTCCTGCACGGGGTAAAGCCCGGAGACATGACAGCTGCCTGTTACACTCGAATACAGTGTGAATGTAGATGATTATTTCATGCTCAGTAATTTGCATTGACCTTTACTGCAAATAAAGAAATAAAATGTCAGTTGACTGAAAAGGCTTATGCAGGTGTTATGTAGCCTTTTGAGCAATGCTATTTAATAATTACCCACATTTGCAAGATAGCATTTTCTATTTTCTATTTTTTATGTTTTTGAACCACTGGTTTCAGCACTGCATTGCATTGTATGTTGTCTGTGACATAGTGGGCATGACAGCTTTGTATACATACACTCTATACACACTGCATGCACACATACTCTCTCTCTCTCTCTCTCTCTCTCTCTCTCTCTCTCTCTCTCTCTCTCTCTCTCTCTCTTTATATACACTGCTCACAAAAATTAAAGGAACACTTTAAAGAAACACATTAGATACATCAGATCTCAATATGAAGTTG
>JBBJLR010000153.1:21348380-21365834 GCA_037577145.1 Brachypetersius gabonensis
ATATATTATCTGTCTATGCATGTGCATCTATCTTAAGGGTGGAGTAAGTAGCCTAAAAAAAGATTTTTCTCATTGACTGGTATTAAAAGTTGACTCTGAAAATTTCACTTTGAAGAGGAACACTGTTAGCTTTAGCATGGAGTCTTAAAGGGATCATACCACAGATCAAAACGTATTGGCTTCATTAAAATATGAGTTTAATTTCGATTGTAAGAAGAATACATTTATATCAGTCTTAAAGGCACAGTAACTAAAACAATTAACAAAACCAAAAAAAGTTGATGTTGAAATTTGTTCTTGTTGCATAAAAGTAAATGCTTTTCTTTTAAATGCTGTTTAAGAAAAATGCAGGAAACAGGCTCTAGAAGATCAGATAATGTTGTTCAGAACATTGTTGTAGAATGTCCAGTTTTAATGCTCTAGACCTTCAATGCAGGGGCACAGGACACATTTTGCGTGAGGCTGTAAATTCTGCGTACTTTGTGTGTAGCTGGAGTGTATACCTCAGTGTGCAGATCACACAGATGAAAAATGCATTAATGCTTTTGTCTTTCTAATAAAAGTGCATCTGGGGCAGAAACACGTAAAACCTGAAATGTAGAATTATATCAGCATAAAATATTTTGCTTGAAAAGCTTTATTGACATATACTAGCACCACTATTCCTTGATTACAGTACTACATTAGCATTTTCTCTCTTTTTTTCCCTAATTTTGTTGATAGTTCTTATTTCACTGTATAGTTTAAACCCTGCAATCACACGCATGTCTCTGCTCTGCGGATTATTCTTTATTTTACATTTCATTCAGTGACACTCTACAGCCATTGACTCCAGTGACATTGATACTAGAACTTGTGTATGGGATTCCACCTCTCAATATACACATATCAATATAACTTGGTCCGCACATTTTCATCTGTGCAATACTGGTCATGCTACAGTAGTGCTCTTACTACTCAGTAATGCTGTTCATCTTGTATCGATTGCTGCAACTCTGCTCTCTCTGATCTTCTGCACAAACTCTTCCATAAACTCAAACTACTGTAGATCAGAACGAAGCTGTCTGCCTCATTGGCAGAACCCCCTACAAAAACACATTACTCCTGTCCACCAGCAGCTTCAGTATCTCCCATTTAAATACCGTACCAACGTTAAGATTCTGCCTCTCACTTTCACGGCACTTCATAACATAGAACCTTTGTATCTTTCTGATCTACTTCACATCTGCACGCCTTCTTGTACCCTTAGGTCATCTTCTTCCAACAGTCTCACTCTCTATACCACCATGGGGTCCAGAACCTTTAGAACTGCATTATTATTATTATTATTATTATTATTATTATTATTATTATTATTATTATTATTATTATTATTATTATTATCTATTTTCACCTAGGATGCTCGAGAATGACCCTAAGACCCTAAGAGAATGATCTAAGTTACAGTAATTTAGATAGTAACATATATAAAAATGGATACTGTTTAGTGAAAACCAAAAAAAAGAAAAGAACCTGTATGATGTCCCCTTTGTCATCAACACTATACCATGCGTTTGAGTTTGTAAGTTAGTTGACAGTAGACCGGCAGAATTGCACAATCATTTGACAGTTCCTTACTTGCTGCTTTTTTTCTTAATAAATCTTGATGGATATTAAATTGCTTGATAAATGTTACGTTGCCGTGACCCGTGATTGTAAACAAAACAATGAACAGTTAGGTTTTTTTGATGCCCGCAAGAAGAGGCTGTCGTCTGTAGATTTTTGCAGCTAAATAGCAAAGTCAGCAGTACAAGCAATTGAGTAAAATTAATAAAGAAAATAAAATGCCACCCAATAGTCACACATTATAACCAACATGAAATTCTTTCCCTGCATTTAACCCATTCACCAAGTGAAGCAGAGGGCCGCCACCAATGGGTGGCTTTTGGGGACCAGTGTGTTCGGACCGTACCATGCTCAGTGGTGCCACTGGCAGTCCTGGGATTCGAACCCACGGCCCTCTGACTTTCAGTTCTCTAAGCACTAGACCACTATATATATTTATAACCCTTATACCAGTAAGCCACATATAAATGCAAATAACACAACACAAAAGATGAGTTTGCTAAGAAGAGTTAAGGCCACAGTTTAAGTGAAAAGTACAAAAACTGAAAACAGAAACAAAATCCAAATTGTCAGCTGTTTTAAAAGACCCCCATATTCTTCATTTCTCTTATAGTTTGTCCTCCTATCAGCTCCAGAAATTGCAGAAGATACAGTTTGTTTTTGCAGAATCCTATTTTACGGCAGAGTAATATAAAAAGAACGACTGGTCTCTAAAGTGGCCTTGGCCCATTCGTTTTGCGTCTGTTTCCCTGGCACTGCCTGTGGCATAGCCTGCCTCAAGAATTCCCAAAAACCAGCAGTCTCTGGGGACCATGACTATAACTCTTGCACCTTGTACTTGATAAAGTTGGATGTGAAAAATTTAGCACCACATTTGCCCAGAGAAGACACTGTGTGCCATAGGATCGTCTACTTATTGGTTAACAAACAAGTTTATTCTTAATTTGGCTAATTAAAGGGATATACCAGCAGATAATAACCCTGACAGTTAACATTACATATCTGATTAGCCCACTTTTATGTGGATTCATATCTCCTTTTTATGTGCGTACGTGAGTATGCATTGTTTAAATGTCCTGAAGTCCTGGCTATTCAATATGAGCTGAAACTGTCTGCCTGAACTATCGGCTGTTTTCAGATCTCATTATTATCCGTGCTAATGAGCTGGCGATATTTCAGCGGCCGTGCAGCGGACCCCAGTCCTCCCGGGGCAGGAAGTGTGCTGGCTGACATTTCCTTTCTGCCATATCCAGCCACCACCAGTCCACAAGCTAAATGGATCTCTTGCAGGCTGCCCTCCTGTTGCGGTCTTCTGGAATGTTGTGAATTTCAGACCATCTGCTTGACGGCTTGTACTAAAACTAAGTGTATTCTTAAAAACAGAGGCTCAAAATGGACTATTTGGAGCAATTCCAGAGATCCACTTTTGGAACTCCTCAACTGATTGTTCTTTAGAGAACCATTTTTTTCTGTTACTGTGGGTTCAAAGAACTTCCACATGAGGTAAAGGTTCTGCACCAGTTCAAGACATTTCTTTATTCTGTCCTGGTGACAGATTTGAGAGACCCAGTAGATTTGACTGAAGATGCTTTACTGAATCTTCCTTTTTTTTCTAAAACTGCAACACAGATGAAATACACAATGCCACAATTATGTAACAATCCTGGTTCAACACAGAAAACAGCAATAAGGGTTCGCACATAAACACAGCAAATAAAACAAATGAGGCTTGACAATAAACTGCATTAGCCAAAGCAGCTAAACTAGCCTCTTGCTAACAGTTATCTTTGCGATTATCATTAGCATAGTTAGCACGGTTTTCGTGACTTAAAACAAAAGTCCCTTTCCTGGTCATTAAAGCCACAATAACTTAAATTACCACCAGTGGGAGACTTTCAGTCACTGACAGGAGTCAGAACATTCTTTAAACTGTTTATTCAGATCAACAATGGTTTTGAAAAGGGGAATTACAGCGATTGTTTCAAAACTTCCTCAGAATGATTATAAATTAGGATTTTTAGCAAAGTCATCCCAGATTAAGACTAATGAGACAGATTTTGCAGGTATTTTTTGTATAGAAAAATAAAGGCTGATTTTTATAGCACATTTATGTTCATGTCATGATGCCTGGTTACCATCACCACTGTCAAGAAATCTGAGTCAGTAAGTCTTTTTGAATTGTGCAGAAATGTAAAAAAGTGGAACGGGTATAACTAACATTGCTATGCATCTTTGAGCATGATTTTTAGTCACAGTAAAAGCCATCAGAAATGTATGGCAAAACTACTGAAACCATAGATGCTGCTTGGCTAACTGTAAAGAATCCTTTTTCTTCTTTTCCCTTTTCTTCAGGATGTGTGAACTCTGTGTCCCATTAGCTCTTTAACCACTGTGGTCATTGTTGTCTTTTGTTTATGGTGGTTAGTTTAATTTTCAATTTAATGTGTGAAGATTTAATCCAGCCCTCATCAACAAACGCTATTCACAAACATATGGCTGATCCACCCTATACAGCACACAGCGGAGAACCAGTTTTTCAGCATTTTGTTTGGAAATGTTTTGCGAAGAGGAATTAACAAGGTCCATTTAGCACTTTAACATGTCTTTTTAGTCACAGTTTACTGAGCAACAGAGCCATGGGGGGCTTTATGAATTAACATATGCTAACACAGCCTCTCATTAGCTCAGCTTCTTCTGGACAAATGAGTCACTGTCTCCTGCCTAAATATGGAGCATCCATGTTAACGGTGTTTGTAATTAAATCACCACATGATCCCTCACCACTTTCCCCTTGGCATGATGCTTGCGTTTATCAGGCCTTTGCTCTTTGATGTATTGATCTAGGCATTTTGTTCAAAGGCCTGACCTTTCTGAAGCACCCCTTTCTGCAATGATAATTTGGTTTTAGCGCTTTTAGCTGCTGGTCGAACACTCTACAGCCATTCCTTCACCTTTTTTTAGTTGACAGGGCCAATCTGTGTTGGAAACAAACCGGGTGACTACGCTTCCTGCCTGCCCATCAGAATGGCTTCTGCCAGTCTTTGCATGGAGCTGTCAGTCAGGTGAAAGCATCTCCCTCTAGACAATTTGAGGATTTGCTCTTTGCACAGCAGGGAGCACTGAGAGCAGTCAATGCCAGGGATTGATTTTCAGTACCACTGAATGAGCCAAACAAAAAAAGATGTGCGTTATTAATGGCTGTTTCCTTTATGGCACACTCACAGCTAACTCACTGCAGTGCTTGGTTTTGATGCATCCAATTAAGTGTTACCCAACAGATGTTGTCTGGATGTAACGTGGTCCATATAGTTTGGTGCACAGCTAATGCTGCAGCTGTAGCTTACTAGATAGTTTCCTAGCTAGTTTGTCTTTTGACTGTTAGCTGAGATTTGTGGCTCTGTATGTGTGTATTCATTAATATATCAAAACACGATTCAAAGTGAAACTAACCATCTCTTCTAACTTCTTTGTCGCATCCATTCAAGTGCATTCATTTCCTCGCAAATGTTTCTGGGTGCAGAAATGTCCTCAGCATTCAGGCTGTGATACTTACTAGTATCTTAGTTTTCAGAAGGATATTGAGGTCTTCAAAAAGTGAATATTGTGCTTCATGTATCTGAGCTAATACTTTCAAAGGAAAAGCTCCCAGCTGCTTGACTTATAAGGCCTTGTGCCTTCGTTTGTCAAAAGAGGGTACTAGCATAGCAGAGGCTGTCAAAATATTTGATCAAGGTCGAGTGGAGGTTAGCATGAGCTTAAATAGTCTTTTCAGGACCATTTGCAGCCCGCAGGAACCTGGCTCAGTTTTCCAGACTGTGATCTGCCCCCTGCTATATATCCCCACTTCATCAGGCTCCATACATCCATGTGAATGCTTGATCATCATTAGCATTCTCATTAAGAAGTGCTTTTAATATGTGAACCCTGCTGTGTATATTTAACCCTTTAGGTTTCTCTCCTTTTTTATCTGGCAAGTTGTCATGTGTGGAAACACATAATGAATATATTTTAATATGCAATCTGGACCGTGTTTACTTTCCCTTATGTCTGCCTCTCTGTACAACCACTGGCACATAAATCTGTGTGTGTATGTGTGTGTGTGTGTGTGGGCGTGTATGTGTGTGTTCCTATGAGTGTGTCAGTTCCTCCCATGCTTTTCCCGGCTCTTTAATTACTGTCCGCTCATGCAGGGCCGGCTCAGGTGTGTGTAATTACACTGGTAATAAGACTTGGAAAGACTCCACCTGCCTCTCATTGGGCATCCTGCCCCTTTCTCTCTCTCTCTCTCTCTCTCTCTCTCTCTCTCTCTCTCTCTCTCTCTCACTCTCTCTCTCTCCCACTTGTCTCTTGTTCTCCTCCCATTGCTGACAAGGAGGACACGCTTCATCACTTCACATCATGCAGTTATGAGCTAGCTCTCTGTCGAAGCACAAAGCTCCTCTTTTGTGTGCGTAAGAGTGCACTATCAGCCGTCACAGTTGCGCTTATGCCACAACGCTCATTTCCAAGTGAAAAATAAAGTGGGGGAGGCAACCACATGCATTCATTATTTTTTACCCCAGTCGGAAATATTCTCTCAAGTGGGCCTGAATCAATAATAAAGAATCTGGCTATGTCACGGAGAAGACACAAACGCCTGGAAGTTTGCCCAGTTGTAGCGCGGAGGAAGAGCCCAGTCACGGATGAACACGAAAGAGCCGGTAAGCCACGCTATTACTCTGAATACAGAGTAAAGATTCCCACCAAGAACCAATGTTCTCACACGCACACAGAAAGGTATAAGAGAGAAACTCCTCATGATACCGAGGGCTGAGGGTTGACTCAGGATCAGGCATGGACCCGGATGCAGGGCTGGACAGGGACAAAAAATCATACCAGTGGGGAGCGATGCTAACGGGAATACACGCCGGTGTCCCTCTCGCTGTCGTTCTTAAGGGGGACGGGTACTGATGGGATTCTGCGCCACCCCAAATACACCATTGGCCCACCGGGCACATGCCTGGTATCCCTGATGGCCAGTCCAGCACTGCCCAGATGTCTGTGTGCAGACAGATACCTATTTCCCGTTTATACACCTGTGAGTCATCTCCGGTGCCGTGTGACGTCACGTAATCAAGTGCGTGCGGCAGCTGGTGACCTAGTGGTTAAGGCATTCGCCCTGTGATCAGAAAGTCCTGGGTTCGATTCCCAAGAACACTAGGCACCCCTGAGGTACCCTGCGCAAGGTACCGTCCCCACACTCTGCTCCCTGGGCGCCGTGTTCCTGCTGCCCCCTGCTTCACTTGGTGACTGGTTTTAATGCAAAGGAAGTATTTCGTGCTGTTCACACCGTATGCTGTGGTGTGTTCATGTATGACCAGATTGTCACTTTCACTTTCAAAGGGAGGTCTGTACTTGTAATGAGGGGCTGGTTAGCAATATTTTTGTTGTTTCCCTTTTTGTTTTTTGTATGTCATTTTTAATGTTGTTTATTTTAACCAGCCACAACCACAATTCAACAGTTTCAGCCCGATCTGTATCATCTCTCTCTGTCTTTGTTTTTTTGTTATATATTCATGTTTTTTGAAAATGTGCATCTGCCCTTAAATCCCCCCTACCACTCGTCACACTAGAAGTATGTACTCTGAACACACTGGAAGAAAACCCACTAGTCTTAATTCAGATCTTCATTAAAGTGTTCTAGATGTGGTTTAGGATCCGGTATGACTTAAAGTGACCGTCCAGAGCTGGCATTCACAAAGCAGCCCTAAATTAAATGACCTAAACCATGTCAACAATGCCGGGCCACCATTAATTAAGGTCTGAAGAGCTTGTTGTCCTTGATAAGGCACAGCATAGAACGGCAAATTAAAGATTGCACACATACTTTCCTAAAGGCACAGTAACAGAGTAACCTGATTTCTTCTAAAGAAAGAGTAGAGAATTGTCATGTCATTGTCATGTAAAATTGAATTAGGACTGCATAAACCCAGGGTAAAATGTCTAAAAACAATAAGAGAAATGAAGGATATGGGCCGTTTCTGTTTTCTGTTTTTGTACTTTTCATCCCTATTTGCAATATTCTAAGGCCTAATATCACAAGTCTGTGGAACAGATGTGAAAACCACACACCCCAGTCATAGCTCCTGCAGGAAGCAAAGCACGTGCATGTTGGAGCTAGTGCATCACATCTCCGCTGGCACCATCCCCGTGTAATTATGAGCATGGGTGCCCGTCAGTGACAGATCACCCAAAAGCCAGCCAGGAAAAGCTGATGCACCTGCACATCATTTTCAACCCCCAGGCAGCAGCCACAGTCAAAATAACGGTCAGCTATATCAAAACGTTGAGAGCACTTTGTGACTAGATATGCTTCATCGCCAGGTGTGCTGCCGTTTTACAGCTTTGGAAATGTTTACTTCCTCACTGGAGGTGTTTCATCAGAGTTTCACAGTTGCACATTTCCTGATGTTTGCACAAACCAGGTCTAAAGCAACGCTGGTAGTTAAACTGAACCTTTACTAAACATGATATCATGAGTTATGTTCTCTATGTGAAAATAAACACTACAGGAAACTTAAACTTGACATTTTAGTGGACAGAGCTTAACATATTGGGGGAAAATGTTTTCTCTGTAGGAAGACAGGACTGGAAATTGCGGGTGTTGGGGTGGGGGTGGGGGGGGTGGGGGGGGTAAATTATATGCAGTCGCCTTTTTTGCAATCACCAGTTCCTTAGTTTTGCAACTATTGAAGATTTTGGATGGCATTCTCCACCACCAACCAAATACCAGCTGAGGGAACATCCTTTAAAAGAATGGGGCTTATTAAGAAGTTAGTGCTGAGGCTCTTTGAAGCTGCCATATTGAAGCTCAGTGCCTTACTAAGACCCTGTATGTTGTCATGTTGTCAAATATAGTAGCATATTTATGGCCATACTTCAGATTTTCACATGGGAAGGGCAACAGTCATTCATGCCTTCATTCATATAAAATCAAGCAAAATTACTCAATTATAATTGCTAAGAATTCCTTGGAGGATCCCAGTGAGTGTTTCTATGAGTTAAAATAGTGTAGTTTGCCATCCTCCACACAAGCCAGTTAGCATTTTAAGGTCTGATGAGCTCAATGAAGAGGCATTCATGTGTCTTCTGTCTCCATTCTCTTTATCTTGCTTGTCCTCCTGCCAGCCCCAGCGCAGCTGATCTCCCAGCGTGTCTGCTCTTTAGCAGTGGCCCTTCAATCACGGCTGAGTGGCGTGCACAGGCCGCACTTTCCAGAACGTGCCTTCTTTAATCCTCTCGACATGAGCTTCCACTCAACCCAGGCTTAATGGAATTATTATTTCTAGCATGTTTAATCATTCATGATACGGCTACACTCCTAAATGGCTCAGAGTAGGAAGTTTAGCACATTCACGTCACATTGGTCATATTGCATTTTTCATCAAAACAAAGACGCTGCATGAGAAAAGTTCGTATTCAGGAATGGTTCTTATTGACTTTTCATCCTAAGATGCTGCACTTTATTTTACTTGTAATTATTTTTTAGAAATAGTTTAAATAGCGCTCTCACCATGGATCAGTAATATTAATAATCTAGTGACTATTTGGACGATTCATTGACTCATCATATAAACCCAGTTTGTAAAATTTATTGCTTTCCATTCAGCAAATTTGTAGCAAACACAAATATTCTGTTTAGAAAACTTAAGAGCATTCATGAGATCCTGCAAGTCTGATGCCCACAGAGAGAAAATCTGCATCATGAATCGCTTCACGAGAGGCACATACAGCCTTCCCTCAGCACTGGTTGTGCAATTTGCAAATCATCCCCAATGTTTAATGAATGAAACCATCTCTACCACCCTTTAACTGGCCCTCACTCACATGGACCGAAAGAGAATTCTGTTTATAAACTTCAGATAAACATTCAACACCATCAAAAATCAGCATCTCACTGGGAATCTGAGTCTGCTGGGCCTAAACACCTCTCTCTGCAAGTGGATCCTGGACATTCTGACCGGGAGACCTCAGTCAGTCAGGATCAGAACCACCCTCACACTGCCCCCCCAACACAGAACCACAGGGCCTGTGTGCTGAGCCCTCTGCTGACCCACGATGCAACTGTGGCGTGTTTGGTCAGCAAGAATGAAGACTAAAAATCTTTCTCTAAATGCGGACAAAACAAGAGAGATGTATTTTGTTTGGTTAATTGGTTGAAATCGCAGAGAACCTCACATTGTCCCTCAACACCAGCTCCATCACCGAGAAGGTCCAGCAGCATCTCTACTTCCTTTCGGGCCTGAGTTGAGTGCACCACCCCTTCAGTCCTCACTAGTGAAGACACCTGAGAGGATCAGCATTGTCTCTCTCTCTGTTCACAAAGCCATCAACGTTGTGGATGACCCCACACACCCGCATCTCCCTCCTCGAGTCTGGCAAAAGGTTCTATAGCACACAGGCCTCCACCAAACAGTTTCTTCCCTCAGGTCAACAGACTTCTCAGTCAGAACCAGAACATAATCATGTTTCCTCACACACACAAACACTCTCCTGGCCTGAACCGAACACAGTCCATAAACACACTGAAGTGTTCGGCCTTAGACAAACACTTTACACCACAACTGTCTCTGTAAACATCCATCTATTTACTTTAGATTTTCCATCACGCTGCAGTGTCTGCATTCATTCAAACTAGTACTAGTGGACTGCACTAAATGTTGTCTTGTCCTGTTGTTTTGTTTCTCTTGTTCCTTCTTACGTTCTCTCTGTAAATGTCCTGTCCTCACTTGTGTAGTCTTGTGGTGACCCTGTGCTCCATGCCTGTGCAATCAAGAGTCATATAATCAGTGTGTGCCTTTTCATGTTGCAATGTTTTCCCCTAGTGTTCTTTTATCACTGCTCTACTATCACTAATAAAACTGTGCCATATAAGGCTAGCTAGCAACTATCTTTAGCGATAGCAGATAAACGAATTCACAGTTCTTTTATGAATTAAATAATAAATACCGATAAATTAATGATACAAGAATAAAGGCACTTGCATGAAATTATCATTTCCTCATGTTACATACAGGCATATGCAAAAATATGAAGCATTTTTTTTTATTTTCCAAGTACACATTTTCTACAAAGAATGTAAATATGATATTTTTCTGCACATTATGTGTTTTTTTAAATTCCCACTGGTGTACTGGGTTGACAGCCCTTTACAAAGTACACTCACCTATCCATAGACTGCTGCATCAACAGCATGGATGGATGCATCATGTGAATGATTTTATAAATACTTTTGGCAGTATTGACATTCAGTAATAGGTTCAGTGTCAGCCTTGAGCAGAGTCATCATATTGTTTAAGGTGTTGGAGGTTTGGTGTTGGTCAAAACTTTCTATACAAGTTAAATGTACACATTAAATGTAATTTGATTAGGAAAAGTAATGCTGAAGTGTACATAAGTCTATTTCTCTCTGCATACATTTTTTTTAAAATATTGTGTGGTTCATAGGGTATAGGGAATGGATTCTGATCCTTTTAAAAATTTCATTTGAAAGTAAAGCCTCGTTGTGTGCTGGTGGCTGCGAGACTTAGAGAGGGTGGCTGAGGCACGAAAGGCGATAGGGTTATTGGATTATGCTGCTGAACAGGCTGAAGGAGACAGAAGGTGGCTTTGCCATGCAGTGTGTGTGTGTGTGTGTGTGTTTGTGTGTGTGTGTGTGTATGCGTGGAAGATAATTGCTGCATGCTATAAATTAGTGCACTTCAACCATGAAAGAGCACGAGGACAGAAGGATGAGAGAGCAAGCAGCAAACGAGAGAATGAACAGCTGTCCCAATAAGCCACACAAAGCAAAGTAAATTAGCCAGCATTGTTCATATTCTACATAATCGACAAAAACATTAGTGAAGCTGCAGTATACTTATTTTACTTCAACTCCAGTGTTATCCAAGTGCTGATTTACCTATTGGCATGTCCATTAACCTTCATTACATCTCCAGGTCACACGTTTAACCCGAGACATTCCGGACTTTTTGTAACCTTCTGAGTACCAATGGGGTCAAAAATGGCCCTAATTTATTCTTACAGGTGTTTCTCGGCAGAAGTCAGCCAAAACTATCACACTATTTAAAATATGAAACGCTGATTACTGTTTACTGCAATGGCATCTACATTTTGTCAACTGAAGAGTGAATCGACATTGTACTAAGCCACGAAATCCGAATCATATCTTGCAAAAATGTAAAATGCAGGCAATGAACGTAAAAACCTTTGTAGAAATACACTATATTGCTAAAGGTATTCCCTCACCTGCCTTTATATATGAACTTAAGTGACATCCATACGGTTTAATCTGACGCTGGCGTGTGTTTACGGGAATTTCTTCCAGAAGCACATTAGTGAGGTCAGACCCTGATGTTGGATGAGAAGGTCTGGCTCACTCTTCCATGTCTTTACGGACCTCGCTTTGTGCTCTGGTGCACAGTCTTGTTGGAACAGGAAGGGTCTGTCCCCAAACTCCCCAAACCGTTTCCACAAAGTTGGGAGCATTAAAAATCTCTTGGTCTGCTGAAGAATTCAGAGTCCTTTCACCAGAACTAAGGGGCCCAGCTCCTGAAAAACAACCCCATAATCCTCCATGAAACTTCAAACTTGGCACAATGCAGTCAGACAAGTTCTGTTCTCCTGGCAACCGCCAATCCCAGATTCCTCCATCAGATCGGTTCATCACTCCAGAGAACGTCTCCACTGCTGTAGAGTCCAGTGGTGATGTGATTCACACCCACTGCAGCCGACGCTTTGCATTGCACTTGGTGATGAATGTCTTGGGTGCAGCTGCTTGGCCATGGAGACCCATTCCATGCAGCTCTCAATGCTGTTCTTGAGCTAATCTGAAGTTTGGAGGTCTGTAGCGATTGACTCCGCAGAAAGATCCACTGACCACACCCCTGTCAGTTTACATGGCTGGTATCGCTTCCACTTTGTCGTAATACCACTGACAGTCGACTGTGGAATATTTAATAGTGAGGAGATTTCACCACTGGACCATCACGGTCCACTGAGCTCCTGAGAGCGACCCATTCTTTCATAAATGTTTGTAGAAGCGTCTGCAGGCCTAGGTGCTTGATGTTATACACCTGTGGCCATGAAGTGATTGGAACACCTGAATTTAATTATTTCAACAATTATTTTTTGGCAATAAAGTGTAGCTAACATTAGCAAAATCAAACCAAAAGATGATGTCCCTAAACACTGATTCTGGTTAATATTCATAACGTTAAGTATATTTATAAATTTAAAACACATTCTTTATTTGGATTGACAGAGGCATGTAACACAGAGGACAATTAACTTTGGCTTACTCTGTTCATTTAGTTGTGGTGTAAAAACTGACCCCACTGGTACTCAGTGCAACAATGGGTGAACAAACTCCAGTGAACAAAAAAAAATCTTTGTAGGCGTTTTGTGCATAGCAATGAAAAGTGAAAAGCCACAAAATTGCCAAAGAATTGTATGCTAGGTATTTGTAGGGCATGAGGTGAAAGAGGCGGGTCATTTTTGACCCCAGCGGTATTTCTAGGGTTAAAGCTGCTCTCAGTGTGCTGCCTATAGATTACAGCTACTGAAGTTCTTTTATTGGTTTTTTTCTGCCTCATCCAAGATCATTACCTTTTTCAGTTCATTGTCTGAGGAGCAGAAGCTGGGCTGATGAGGGCCACATGGGTGAGATGGATTTCTCTCAAATGCTGGCCCTCTCAACTCTGGCTGTTTGTTATATGATTAACATGCGTGTGGATATTTCTGGGACAACCTGGGTTAATGGCATTCCTGGCTTTTTGCTCTTTGAGGGGAATGACTCAAGGTTTGGCACCATGCTGTGTTGGAGTCACAGAGGCAATCCTTTTCTGCTGCTGTTTCATTCTGTCCTCCCACATTTTATGTAGCGAACAGCCATATGAGCAGTTTATGGCCCAAGCGTACGGAAAAATTGTGTTTCCGTACAAAATGTGTTTCTGTCCCTCACATGCACACATTTGAGGGAGGGCTGCGGGAAACATTACCACGAAAGAACAGAGATATTCAATTCAATTTACTTACATTTTGTACGGAATTCTTTTTTACCTCGGTGTACATTTCTGGTAATGTCTAAAAACCCTATTGATGGATGGCCTCCTTTAACAATGGCAGCACACCCATCTGCTAGACAGAGCCAGGAGCCTCGGAGACACATGCTAGCGAATATTTGCTGAAAGGATAACATTTAAACTGGTCTTACAGTATGTGAGAGGAGCATGAGAGAAAATAAAAACAAATAACTCCCCTGTATAACATTGTGGTGAAAAAGTACTTCATAACTACAACATAACTATCTCTTTCTCACTAAAAATTCATTTTCATTTTTGTCACCAGTCGTTCACTCACTTCACAATACGGAGTCCTGCTCAGTCCAGTGTTATCCCCCTTAACTATTCTTTACTTAATTACTGTGCAGTTTTTATTTTGTACTTTAAAATGTTGCATTAATGTTGATACATTGAGTTTGGGTTTGGAAATTACTATACACTCATCTATCATCTCCCATCCAGTACTAGCCTCAGTGTCAGCCGTTAACAGAAGGATCAAGTGGAATTCGTCATTATTAACAGTATTATCAACAGTAGTGAGCATAAACAGCATTAAAACTGATATAGCAGCCTTATTGAGATTGGGCACTTATTAGATGTTTATGTATCTAATATTTATAGAGAGATAATGTATCTTTAAAACAGTTGTCATAACATTCTTATGCAGATGCCATGTATCCTTATCAAGTCTTCTAGGATTGTATTATTTCATAAACAGTAATACAAGCATCATAACAGCATTTAGCAGAATCAGCCTGTATAATTTAGTTTGCAGTTTGGTCATGTAAAAATATTGTTGTTGGCAATCACATAAACAAAAATAGAATATAGAATATAGAATATAGGATGTAAAATATAGAATATAAAATAGAATATACATGACGTCTGTGGGGCAGATGATAGACTTTTATCTATAAGGCATGATTGAGCTCCCTGATCAGCATCCTCTTGGCTACCCCGCCTCTCGATGTCTGAGGAAAGAGACTGTAAAGGATTGTTGGCAAATTCTCAGAGGGAGATGCTTTAGGTGTGTGGGAGATGCCGTAGGGACAGCAGTGCAGAGGAGCTGAGCAAAAACTGTCAGCTTCATGCTGCTATGAAAATTACGTCTTCTCCTTTCAGTCAATATTTGACTGTAACAATTATGGACTACATGGTGGGCAACTCCACAATTTTGCCTTTTTAACTCAGTGTTTACAAACACTAGCAAACATTAGAAGTGAGTTGTCTGCCACGTTGCAATAGCTGCATTTACCCTAAACATCCCTATTAAGATATTGTGTTTTGTGTGAGCAAGGAGGACGCAACTGCGAGAGAAACCTGAGGACCAAAAGCGTTTAATCAAAACTTAGAACCAAGGGTGAGCTCTGTAAGCTCCGAGTGAAATAAGTCCACAAACTAACAAATAATCTTTAGATGAAACTCCAAAGTCTTTCCACTCTCCACCAGGCAGGGGTTAAGGGACACTCTCAGCCGAGTCAGTCCCCGTAAGGCCAGTAAATCAGGCTCCGAATTCTGCGGCAGTCTCGGAGGGGTCAGGCAGCTCAACCAGTTACGCCTGTGGAAACAGAGGACAGACCCCGAGAGAAGAGGGAGACAATCACTGTCCACTGCGATAACCTTTGGAAGCCTTTGCCTCAGCTTCAGGTCCCCTTGCTCGCTCCATGTTGCGTCTGCCACTCGTAGCACGAGCCAAAGGGGAAGTAAAGTAGGCAAGGTCTGCTCGCCCTAGAACAGAGCTACACTGGATGAGCAAGGATTGATGATTGGTGACAACACACCAGCTCTCTGGATCAGCTGGCTTTTCTGTTACAACACACACGGGGACTCGGTACAAACAACCAATTGTGAGACAGAACTAATGAAACCCAAACAAGATGAAACAGACACTAACGCAAGACACGTGGTCCCTGGCAACCCAGCTGGCGAACAAAGAGGAAGCTAAGCTGAAACAGCTGGGCTACCCAGAGCCAGGGTCAGACACAACAAAACCTTGACGTCACACAGACGAGGTGCGACATGTGGATACTTAGTACTCAGCTGATCTGGGCCACTGGGGGCATAGTCAAGGCAAAAATAAATATGAAATATAAAATGTGCCATAACTTTTGCACTGGTAACTTTTAAAGTTTTAATTTCCCTGGTTCAGCTGAAAAACAATAAGTGTGCAGGGTACTGTAAATGTACATGACATGCTGGTTTTGTATGCTTTTACATAGCTCTTTCTGAAATTGGTGCAGAATTACAGCCACTTCAAGGCAGTCCCACAATGAGATTTCTTTAGGATGTGACATATCTGTGTCTGTAGCTTTAAATTATAATGAGGAGGAGAGAGGATGTAGGGTGTAGGGTGGGGGAGGGGCCAGCTTGCGACCAACTGGGGCTTCAGAGGCTCATGTGAAGGAACTAAAAAATACATTTGTGCTCATTTGTACATATAAGCAACTGCCGCTTTACTCATTTGCAAGCAATGATGTCTCTACAGGCAAAAGAGGTCTCTCACAGGATTTCATTGACAGTCGATGGAGCTAGTTTTTTACAGGAGGGGGCACAAAATTCTCTGGGCGGGCAAAGCATGAGAAAGGGGCGGTAACCTTCCAGATTGGGCCATTTGAGCAGGATGATCAAGGCACACTGTTGCCATTTTTAGCCATTACAGGATCATAGGCAGGCTATTGGAACACGTATTAATCTTTAAAAAACTCAAAAAGTGAAATTTTCATGCCATGGGACCTTTAAGAAAGCCTGACGTTTGATCATGGGTGTACCAGCACTTTTTTATTTTCATTTTTATTGCTACAGCCTACTTTTATAGATTAATATACTTTTTAAAAATAGATTAATATACTTTTTTATAGATTAGTATACTTACAAAAATACTATGGATGCCTGGGAGCACACACATTACAATGTTTATTTCCACAAAGAAAAAATGAAAAGCACTAAGCAAACAGTTTCAGTGCACCTTTTATGTGGAGCAGGCTTCCCAGATGAAAATAATTGAAATGCAGGCCCTGGTAGCACCAAACCAATTCATTCCACGGTTGATCGACTGGATCACTGCAAAGGCCATTCATACATCACATTTATAGTATGTGTCATAGCGTGCATACTGTTCTCATACTGATGCTCCATTTTCCCATCAGACAGTTTTGTTTTATGTTTTACAATGATAAAAATAATCGTTCTGAAATGATTCTTGGTTTGTACAGGCAATACATTTAAAAGTCATCTGGTGGCTTAATGATTAGGGAGTTACCCCTGCAGTCGGAAGGTTGTGGGTTCACATCCCAGAACTGCTAGGGGCACCACTGAGGTACCCTTGAGCAAGGTACCATCCCTACACACTGCTCCCTGGGCACTGCGCCGGCGACTGCCCCCTGCTTCGCTTCACTTGGGGTTATGGGTGAAATCCAGAGAAAGAATTTCCCAGTGTTTGCATTGTGTGCTTTACATTTAAAAGGTCTAAAGATAAATGTCTCTAGTCTGATGACCTTTGGTTCCCTGAGGAACTTTTCCATGGTTTGGATGGAATGTAAATAGTTTTACAAAGAAATGTAACATTATGACAAACGCCTTTAAAAAGTTCTTCATTCCCCATAAATTCATTTTTCAAATGTTTTTTTTTCATTGAACTGAAACATATTTGGTTTTCAAATGAACTTTTCAAAGTCAAAGTCAAAGTGAACTTTGTCATTTCACCATATACAAGTATACAGGGAAACGAAATGGCGAGAGCTCTGGATCT
>JBBJLR010000153.1:21372071-21383703 GCA_037577145.1 Brachypetersius gabonensis
TGGCAATTCAGCTCTCTAGGCCAGTGGCTCCCAACCTTTTTCCCTTGAAGCCCCTCCCTTGCCTGTGTCCAAGACAACCACTGCTCTAGGCCACTTCCAGAGAACATGAGCATACATGCATATACACTATCGGATGCCATTACAAAATGTTCCTGATAGAGTAAGAGTGTATTTAGATGGTTTACGTTAGTGTGTGCATGTGTCCATGTATGTTTTTTGCATGGATACATGTTACATCCGTTATTACAGTACCATGAACTAGAACACACAAAATAGTAGCTTAACAGCAAGGAGATATTTTACACTAAATAACATTATTAAAAGTGCTGGCAAACCACCAGCCTAAAAATATGCCAGAACACAAATCCGTCTCCTCTTATACCACACTTACTAGACAAAAAGCCGTATTAGTAAATAGCTGTTAAATGTAATTGTTTGCTTATTAAAACGTGGCTCTTTCCATTACCTCCATAAGTCTTGAAAGAAGGTAAGATGCATTTATGATGGGCTTATTTTTCTCTCTTCTCATTCCCAGACTGCCCTCCTAACAGTAGTGAGGAGAGATTCATTTGCAGCAAGTGAGAGGGAGATTTTTCAGGCGCTCTGCTGCTGGTGCAGACACAACAGCGAGGGTCCAGTTGCACAAGAAGTGATGTCAGCTGTACGGCTGCCGCTGATGAGCCTGTCCGAGATGCTGAACGTGGTTCGCCCGTCTGGCCTCCTCAGCCCCGATGACCTGCTGGATGCCATACAGACCCGCTCAGAGAGCAGAGACATGGACCTCAACTACCGTGGCATGCTCAGTTAGTTTGCACTGCCATATCTTTTTGTAATATGGTACTTAACTCATATCCGCTAGCTGCAGTGTAGAACCACAGAAAATGCAAACAGCTGCCGTTGCATTTAAAGGTAAGAAAAATAGCAGCAGGCGAAAATGACTTTTATACCGTATAGCTTGTGCAACTCTGAGTTATCTTTCTGTAGATTAGCCTGAAGCATAAAATGTAAAGATGGATTGCTAAAACATCTAAACAGTTAGGCATGGACAACCTCCTTTACATATTTCGTATACATTTTTACTAATAACAGTAAAAAATATTTTTGTTGGGATACTGAACTAGTATTTATTAAAAAGAATACACAATAAATAAAAATCCCATCGATCCCTAGAGAGCAGCATCTAGTCATTATTTATTTTCAGTCTCATCTGCTGGTGTTTTGAAGGCTGATGAAGCCAGTATCAGGATATCTGATCCCATAAGAGCAAGGACAGGTTTGAGCACCAGTTTGCCTGCCAGCACTTGTAGCTTTTTACACATTATCATTCAATATAGTAGCTGCTTCAAGTATGTTACTCAGTGGCAGTGCAGCCATAAAACCTGTCACAAACCCTGATTACAGCAGACATTGTTCAGTACGAAGCTGTTTTGACTCAGCATGAAGGACCCTGAATGAATGATTAACCTTTTTGTTAAGGTGGTGTGTTCTTTGAAATTGTCGCATGTGTAAGGACTCTATAATGAATATGTTTTTCAAGACAGAAAACAACACATAAACCTTAAATGGTTAAATCAGACCGTATGAAAAGCAAAGAATGACCTGGAGGCACATGATGGTCTTAGTTTATCAAAATAAAGTGTTGAAAGTATTAAAAAAATATAATACTGGAGTTTTTTTCCACATTGTAGGCAGCACTGAACTTTCAAAACATTGTTCAACGTTAGAAATCAGTTGAACTGTAAGCTTATAGTGGTTTTATTATTAATGTGTAGTCCCAGAGGAGAATATAGCCACTATGAAGCACGGAGCAGTGGTGGTGAAGGGGGAGCTGAAGTCTGCTCTGTTGGATGGAGACACTCAGAACTATGACCTAGACCATGGTTTCTCCAGACATCCCATAGAAGAGGAGGGCCGGTCGGCTGGCATCCAGATCCGTCTGGGTCAGCCGTCCATCATCAACCACATTCGTATGCTGCTTTGGGATAAAGACAGCAGGTAAAATACCCCTCAAGTCAGATCCAAAGAGAGCATCATGTGAACAGATAATACACACGTACTACAGAAGATCATTATGCAATAGCTACATTTACATCACACTGCTTTTACATATATTTAGATACTCGTATCTAACCTGCAACTGTGATTACAAACTGTCACATCAAGATTCAGCAAACCAGTGTTGTCAGAACTTGTAGAACAATAAAATCCTGCCTGTGTCATAAAAACCGCTTTAGACTGATTGCTGCACCCTATAAAGTGTGTATATTAACTACATAAACGGCATGTCAGCACTTTCTGCTTTTTTTCATTTACTTTCACCAGTTTTTTCCTTCCTAGTTTATTTTTTGCAAATATAAAAAATTTTATTCTTTGTACTGTTTAAATTTTTTTGGTTTTTTAATGGTTTTCTGCAAAAACATTACATTACGCAACATATAATTTAATTGTAAAGTGTCAAGTATCAATATTTTTTTGCCCATTTTTACTTCTTACTTGCTAGTTATTTATTTATTCATTTCATTTCATTTTTTGTTGGTCCTCATATTTTCTTAGGTCATCAGTGACACTGTGTCCTTGTTTGATAGATTGCCCTTAACATTTTTTTTTATTGTTAATTGCACCATATTTTCTATAGACATCTCAAATGAAACCTTTTTCGCTCTCTTCAGATCATACTCCTACTACATAGAAGTCTCAATGGATGAGCTGGACTGGGTGCGTGTGGTGGATCATTCCAAATTTCTGTGTCGCTCTTGGCAGAATCTCTATTTCCAAGCACGTGTTTGCAGGTTTGACTTCATCAACTGGCTCCATCTTTAAGTTGTATTGTCATACAGATAACAATGTAGCATCATTACCGTAATGATATTCTTAAGCTTGTGTTCCCCCAACTTTACATAAACATAGAGAAGTATACAGATAAAAAGAACTGAATATATATAAGAATGTAGTATTATATATGTAATATATATATGGTAATATGTATGTATGTAACATTTAGAAAATAGGTACAATGTTTATAAAAGAACATTAGTAGTGTGTAGTATTTACAGAAGTATGGAAAAATATATATATTTACAGTAATAATAGAATGTCCAGTGCAAAACGATGCAGTGAGGGTTTAAAGTGTCATTGTTTAAATATATGATAACACTTGGACAATAAAGAGCAGCTTTCATGTTGTGTTGAGATTTTGTAGCTGAATGTGTTTTTGTGCAATGCAGGTTTATCCGTGTTGTTGGAACACACAACACTGTCAATAAGGTCTTTCATGTAGTGGCTCTGGAGTGCATGTACACACAGCGTTCTTTCATTTTGGAGAATGGTCTCCTAGGTAACAATGTCTCACTTTTGTTGTTTCAACCTAAGCTTTGTTTAAAGGGTAATAAATTAACAAAAATCATTCCCAAAGTGTTTGCTTCTTCAGGTTTTGGGCACTTTAATTTTTTTATCGTAGCTGTAGGGCCTTTGTAGATAACAGGTAAAGGCAATGGATGAAAGTACAGACAAAATTCTGCCTTTAAAGTGTTGCTAAATGTTAGTTATGCAGCATAATTGTCTTATTATTTGTGGTTTGGGGAAGAAGGTGTTGCATTTTACATTATGCTATTGGAGAGCTTAATTTAAATATGGCATGTTTTTATCTATAGAAATGGACCAAAGTTGACGTATAGGTAAAAACGGTTGTAGCAGCCATGTTTAAGCCTGAATCTGGTCTGTATATTTGTCACTTTAGTTGTTACTTTACTTTAGTTGTCACACTCATAAACCTCATGTCTCCAGTGCAACAATAGAGAAGCTCAAATATCTTTGTCTGACAACGTATGCAATAACCAGAAATTCCTATAATTAACTTATGGTCCACTAAATTGTTAAAATAACTACAAAATACGAAACTGTTCAGTGGAGTATTGAACAAGAAATCACTTTCCATAACGCTGTCTCTCTTTCTTTCAGTTTCCAGCAAAAATGTTGCGACAGTGCAGGCGTGCGCGAGTGTGGTGGAAGGAGTAAGCCGCTGTCGAAATGCGCTGCTGAACGGCGACACGAGCCACTATGACTGGGACTCAGGCTACACCTGCCACCAGCTGGGCTCTGGGGCCATCGTCATTCAGCTCGCTCAGCCTTACATGCTCAGTTCCTTGCGGTAATCCATATTTTGTGTGTGTGAGAGAAGTCATATATGTGCACCGTACTGTCACATAAACTGTAAATCAGGTCCTTCATAGCTTTGTGAAAGCCATTTTGTTAAAAGCTGGTGCTCATTTTTGTGATGCAGTTACGGTCCAAAAATAATGGCATCATTTCCAGTAAATGTAATCTTTTACGAAATTCATATAAAGCACAATGCAAATCTAAATGCGAGTCTTAAATAAATGTACTTGTTAATGATGAAACTAAGTGGAGGTCTAAATTGCACAGAAAGTACTAACAGCAGCATACGGCACAGAAGCCTTCTAGTATAACACATGAGAACATGGTCTCAAACTAACCTTGCGTCACATATTGCTGTGGATTAATGCGGGTGTTTATGCTTGCGATGAAATAATAATTGTGCCTGTTCACCAGGTGCCTGTTTATGTAGATTCATTTGATATATGCAGGCTTCTGCATCTGCAGCCATTTGCTCAATGCAAACAAGATTTTACTAAGGAGGACTCTTCTCAGAAGAGTGCTTATAAAAGAAACAAGGGAGTGTTGCAAAGACTTGGGACGAATGCCTGTCCAGTCAGAAGTGGACAACATGACATACAAAGAATTTTATTTGTTTATTAATAAAATATATGTCACTACTGAATGTTATTGACAATAATCTATAATTTTGTGTTTTTACTCTGAAAGAAAGGGGATAGTGACAGAAGAAGTTCATGAGTGGGCAGATTAACTCCGACTGTGTATTTCTGTCTGTGTCTAGGCTGTTACTGTGGGACTGTGATGAACGAAGTTATAGTTACTATGCAGAGCTGTCCACTAACCAGCAGCAGTGGGTCCGAGTGGTAGACCGCACTAGAGTAGCCTGCAGGTAAGCTGTCATTTCTTTGAATCACATTTTTATTCATTTCTTTATATGCCTGCAACAAGGTTGGACAATGTTGCTGTCATTAGTGTTGCTTTGATTTGAATATAAACGGAGCACAGTTGAATATCGAGACCATGAAACGATTGCTGACACTTTTGCACGCGACTGAATTATCCTTGATCTAAGTTGCTTCAGTGAACCAAGTTCAATGTGAGATTATTTTATTTTTTAGAAGTCTGTTTCAGTTCCATACCGTTTTGTAGTTTAAATAGCCAAGGAAGGCTATTTGTATTGTATTTTATTGTCTGTATTTCACCGCTGCTTAAATAGGTTCTCTTGTCCTATTTGCATACTTTGGGCATTCTTACAATACCAGTGGTTTGAAAATAACTGAATCGGATTGTGGTAAATTTCATGATCATTTAAATTGTTTGCTAAAGAATTGATTTTTTTAAAAGGTCATATTTATGCCCCATTTCTTGGTCTAGATCGTTACTGCTTCTATCTTTCTGTCTTATTTGTGCAGGTCATGGCAAACCTTGCAGTTTGAACCACAGCCTGCTTCCTTCATTCGCATTGTTGGGACACACAACACAGCCAACGAGGTTCGAGCCACTCACAGAACCACTGTTTTATTTTGACATAAGAGTTTTATGTTATGAACTGATAATTCAAGACCCCAAATTATTTATTTGTCACATGCGTAGTTATACTCAGGGATTGACATAACATTGGCATGACATTGGCAAGAATTGACATATTTGGTACACTTGAAAGGAAAACCTTAAAAAGAAAAATAATAATGACATTTTAAAATATGGTCCCTGCCACAGAGCCTTGCTTCTGCACCAATCAAAATTCAGTCAGAGCAGGTCTCATGTCAGGTAGCCTTGTTCAAATCACATGGTTGAATAAAGTTAAATAAAATACAGGGAACAAACTTAAATGTTTTAGTGCACTGTGTAATAAATAGAATGTGTCGTCGTTTTTGCTCAGGACACATTTTTACAAAAAAAACAACAAATGTTGAAATGTGTTATAAGGCTATGGTTAGGAAGCACTGATGTAGATAAAAATGAAGCTCAACTCATGATTACTCAGTTTATACTCTCTTCTTTCCTTCTTCCTCTGTCTTTCTCCAGGTGTTCCATTGTGTGCACTTTGAGTGCCCGGTTCAGTGGGACAGAGAGGTTACTGAAGGCAGTCCTGATGCAGACCAGTCCAACCCAGAGCACAGTACCACCCAGAATGCGCAGCACTCTCGGCCCCAGGGCCTGCCTCCGAGGCCCTCTACTTCTTCTTTGCACTAATAGAAATGTAATTCTCATGTTATTTGCTCAAACATGCACATACGAAACAAAGCACCTGAGTTTTCTGTCCTATCATTTATGCTGCTAATCGTTTCTATTTATTCATAATAAAAATACTTATGGTGGTGATGAGGATTTAAATGTACATTAAATGGATACTGTTTTACTGTACAGATGCTATATAAGTTTACTTGGTTTATTATAGTGCATCATTATTAGAGATGATTGGTTTCACCAGGTTCTGTACTTTCACAGAATAGATGATCATGTCAGATTTTGGGAAGAAATATCTGCTGTCAGAAAGGAGGGGTAAGATTATTATTGGAGCATAAGCTAAAATAATAGATATAAACTAAAATTTAAAAAATGAACATTCGAACACAATTGTCACTGTTAACACTGATCTAAATTTTATAAAATGTTTCAAGTTTTCAAGCAATTGGCCTTTTTTTTTTTTTTTTTATTCGTTTCCAGTGCTCTGCTTGTGTTTTAATTAGTGAGAATCTTGTGTGCTGACCGTGTGCTGTACACTTTCTGGCCACTTCATTCAAACATGCATTATTGTTTAGTCCCCAGAGCGTTAGTGAGGTACTGGTACTGGTACTGGTTATGAATGATTGGCTCTGGATCACAAATATTTGTGCAGCACGTCCCACAGATTCTCAGATCAAGGTCTGAGGAATTTGTTGGTCAAGTCAACACCTAGAACTCTTGAGTCATGTTCCTCAACACATTCCTGAACAATCTTAGCAGTGTGGCAGGGGCACATGAATCAGAAGGATGTCTCCATTATTAGGACAAACTTTATTTATCCTGAAGGTATATTCTTTTGTCATGAACATGCTCAATGCAAGAAGAGTAATGATAAGACAGTAGAGAATAAAAAAACAACAATATTGCAACAATTAAATATTTGAGTTGGAACAAAATGGCAAAAGACTAAAAATAGTCGAAGTAACATCCACATGAATGTCAGGACCCAGAGCTAGGCACTGCCTTCTTCCCATAGAGCCTCCTGGAGCCACGTGTTCTCCACGTGAGTGACACACATCTGGACATTCCAAATGATGTAAAAGAAAACACAATTCATCAGAGCAGGACAACTTCTTCCTGTGTTCCATGGTCCCACTGAGGCTCGCATTCCCGTCGTAGGTGCTTTAGGGGCTGTACAGGGATCAGTTTGGGCACTCTGACCAGTCTGCAGCTACACAGGAAGTGATGGACTATATTCTGACACATACTGTCATGGCCAGCTAAAGGATCAGATAGACTGATCTTTCTTCCACATGCACATCAGTATGCCTGGAGCGCCCATGACGCTACGCCTGCTTTAGTGCGTCCATCCTCGGACTTCTTCTGGTAGGCACTGACTACTACCTTCTAATCTGGGAACAGCCCACAAAGCCCTGTCATGCTCTGACCCAGTCATCTAACCATCAAAGTTTGGCTCCTTTTTTTGACTGGTCACATACTGGCGAATCCACACACATGTGCCATTTTAATGAGATAACATTATTTACTTCATATGTGAGTGGTTTTAAAGTTGTGTCTGTAGGCAGAGGACAGTGCGGCCAGCGGGTGGAAGACCACGTGGGTATAACGGACCACTTTATTAGCTGTAATTAAAAATATGAAACATAAAAACTCACTGAAGCCCAACTGTTTCGCATGGAAATCATTTTGAAAATAACATTGCGAATAAATCACTATAGGACTATAGGCGCGGCCAAAGACGTAAGTAAAGAGTAAAAAAGGGTCACATTTTGTAACAGAATAAGCCTCCAGACCCAGTAGATTCGGTCACTTGCGCTGTTATTAGCACACACACATTAAAACAACGACTGCGTGTCCAATAACGTGAAGAACAAGAAGATTATGATCCTTCGTTGTAGAAGTGTGTTAGAATACTCTTTTTTTTTAATCAGCTTGTGTGGGGAATCAGCAAAAACCGCTAGAACCACTTCACGCCAGTCAAGGAATTTGTTATTGTCATTAGACCGTATACACGTATACACGAAAAACAAAACGTTTTTCCAAGGAGCTGAAGAAATGCAAAACATGGGTGTTTCTACAAAAAATACTGATCGGGCAGTTACCTTACAGGACGTCCTTACAGTGTATAAAAGGGATTCGGGAACATTAATTACTAAACTCTAATTCACAATTTCTTTCTGCTGGCATCTATAGCTCTGATGGTGGCGGCTGTTCTTATTGGGTCCTGCCTGGAAAAGGTTAGGGGTGTAACGCGAGACCATGGTTTCCGTAGTGTAGTGGTTATCACGTTCGCCTAACACGCGAAAGGTCCCCGGTTCGAAACCGGGCGGAAATATGTTTTTCTCCCACATGTCAAGTAGGTTAATGTCATTTCGACCACACGGAACATAGAGAAACGGACCATGGACCAACACAAGAACAGCAACATAATACAGGACAGGACATGCAAACAGGACAAAACACAGTGCATGAGAAGACAAGACACCATTTAGTGCACCCGATTAAAATTAGTGTTTATTTAAAGCCTATAGTTTAATCGGGAATGTGACCTTCTATGATCTGTAGAGTACTGTGGTCACATAACGACCAAAAGTACTGTAGCTCGATTTCTTTCTCTCGTAAACCGATTTTTAAATAAACGTATATTCTCCACATGATGGCGCACGTCGACAAGCAGTTGCGTGTCCTTTGCTCCCCCTGAAATTCAACTCAATCGGAACATTTCACATTTAATGTGGTGTCCATTCCTTTTTCACTGGGTGGTAAATGTTCGCCAGCCTCACGGGGAGCTGCTCGGACAAACTTCTCCCGTCATTCCGCCGTGACTCCCTTTCAGGGCCACGTTTTAGGTTTAAATAAGAGACTAAGACCAAACCTAAGACCTTTAAAGAAGTCAGTGGGGTCACACCAAGTGAAACGCCTGAAGTTCGATGAGAGGATCGCTGGTCTACTGCGGAGGATAAAACTATCACACGCCACTAAAATGAAAAACGATGTTTCCGCCCGGTTTCGAACCGGGGACCTTTCGCGTGTTAGGCGAACGTGATAACCACTACACTACGGAAACCGACGAGGGCTTCAGAGCTACCAGGAGAAGTTAAACTACACGCTCCCAGCTATCATCAGAAACAGAAACGATGATCAATAATAGTCGACAAATGAAACAAACAGTATCTTAGAATAATCATTTTCTTTGCATTTAAAACAAAAGAGATTTTTTTCTTTATCGAAAAACTGTTCTTGTCCCATTATTTTTATTCACAAGTAGTGTTCACCTCAAATGAAACTTATTGCAGAATTATCATAGCTGTTTTGGATGAGTTGATGTGGAATTTCAGGCAGCAGTATAACAGCTCTGACTGAGGTGCACTGGATCACCTTTTAATGCCATTATAATTTCAGAAGCAATGCAAGGCGAATTACTTTAAAGACACAGCCGTCTGATGCTTTGCTGTGACCTCGCCCACCACGTGGAACCGCCTCCTGATAAAGAGACCACGCCTCTTAAAAAACACATTTAGTTTTTGCATTGGTTTAAAGTAATATTCTCCAAGTAATATTCTTTATTTTGAATATTACTGTATACTCAATATTGCAACGCATGTGATGTATTGTTCATTATTATTGACAACAGCAACAGCAACAATAATAATAATAATAATAATAATAACAAAAAAACTGTCTTTAAAGTAATTCCCCTATATTATAATGATATATATAATAGCATTAAAAGGTGATTTCATTTAGTTTCATTTTTAGTCATTTTTAGTTTTCATTTAGTGACGTGTGATAGACTTCTTTAAATGTGTCTGTTTGGTCTTAGTCTCTTCTTTAAACCTAAAACTTTGCCTGTATGGGACATTGGCTTTTAGAAATTTCCCACTTGTGGGCCCAATACAGCCTGATCTGCAATTTATCTGTAAATCAGCAAAAAAAAATTTTTCCCAGAGCTGTATACTGTATAATGTCTAACCCCTATGTTGGGTTACTTCAACACCAGTGTCTGTTAAATTCCTACACAAGCACAACTTATTCCATTTTATGGGGTACTGATCAGGCGATCACCTAAAAAACAAATATTTAATGAGGAAAAGTATAAAAATCCACTGCTGCAATCAACACTCTCCTCTTGCAATGTGACCAGTTGGACGGCAAAACCCTTCTATAAGTACGTCAAAGGTAAGAGTTAACAAGAGATTTGTTTTCTTTGGTTCTGTAAACGGCATCATTTCTCTTATTTTCATGCATGATCATTTATTTTAAAGAACAATATTTTCTTTTGTAAATAATGAGAAATATTGTCAGCAGTTCTTAAAAAACAAAGGCAAAGTTGTTCAGTTTAATACTTACACCTATAAAAGATAAAACCTGAGAAACTGAACATTTTTGCAGCGGTCTCTTATTTCGTCCGGCACTGTGCTTATACAACATACATTCTATATAGAACAGAATGGTTAGTATGTTATTGCATTAAAAACTAAAATCAGAAGCAGCAGTTATAGAGGTAGCTTCTGAAATAAAATTATATAACTTAATACATTCTTATTGTATTTTTGAAGGATTTTAAAGACAAGCTTATAGTTTATTTTAATGAAACACATTTTAAAATGCCTCTAAGATTGTCCCAAATATCTTACCCTGTATTTCGCTGGTGTGAAATCCGCTTAAATTGTCACTGTTTTCCAGGTCTCCCCGTTCCGCACCCACTGCTTTCCTGACTTCCATCACACTTCTTCCTCTCTCCCTTACATTTGCCAGGAGGAGAATTCTCTTTGATCTCCCATCTCCCCTCCTCGTCCTCCTCCTTCTCCTCTTCCTCCTCCTCCCCTGTGCCCCTCTGTATCCCTCTTTTACTAACTTTTAATTAGACTTAAGCTGCAGGAGTGAAGGACCCATTGCCTCCAGTCAACTCCAGGTAGGCAGGCATGAACATGGCCGCCAGCTACATGTCACGTTTCCTGCATGTTAGCTCCTCTTTCTTCTCTGATGCGCTGTGGGATTTGTGCCATGGAGGGACATGACTTCCCTATGCCAGGTACGGCCTCCCTGGTTCTTTATTTCTGTCTATCAGCGATGGTAGCTCTTTGATCAGAGGTGAATGTCTGTTATACTGTATATATGGGCAGAAATATGCAGACATCCCTGTAGAAAGGGATGCTCCGGAGCAGCTAAGGCCACCATGACCAATGAGTTGACTGGTGGTGGCCTAGTGGTAGGATGCTTGCCTCCGGACCAAAAGGTCACAGGTTTGAATCCTACCTTCAGCACCACCACTGGGTCCCTGAGCAAGACCCTTAACCCCAAGTTG
>JBBJLR010000153.1:21431064-21441163 GCA_037577145.1 Brachypetersius gabonensis
GATGCATATATGTGCTTATGTTGGTGGCCTCTATTTTGATGTATGTGTTTCTGCCTGTGCGACGTGTTAGGATTGAGCTATCCACACTCAGCTACTGCAGACTGTGCCTTGTGCTCTGATGAGGCTGCTAGATCGATATTGCACTGTCCTACCAAATGTCTGACTCCTAATAAGAGAGAAAAATAGACAGAGACACAAATTAGCCAGCTCTTATAGATTTTCAAACATGGAGGTTTGGAACTATCTGAAAATATATAGGTTTATATACAATCCTGTGATGTGTGGGATGTGTCCCATTTTTGATACTATGATATTAAAACCCATTTTTGGATTTCAGCTGCCTCTGACTATGAATATAAATGGCTTGTGATGATAGAATGTTTCAAATAGGGTTAGTGTGAAAATGTTTATTTAAAAAGTAACATTAATTAAAATCTTTGTTTTACTATAATACATATAGCAGCAGCAATCAAAGACATTAAAAAATATACAAAATAAATAAAATAATACACAGTACAACACTTAATTAAGCAATAGTAAACCAACAAACTGCTCTACTCTCTTTTCCAATCAACCAAATACCCCTAAAACCGCTACCACACTAATTTATTCCCCTCTTCAGGAGAGCTTTCTCAGTCGCATGGCTGATTTCAAGGAGAGAGGTTGGAGGGTGGAAGACTTTCTCACAACCTTTCTGCTTGTCCTTCAGAAAGAATCTAAAGTGAAAACCATTCTCCAAGACACATTTTTGTGGACACCTCTTTTTGTGACAATACAGCAACTTTTTCTTATTTGGTTATTTGACTTTGGCACATCTCATCCATCATAGCTAATTCAAATATTGATTCCAGACAGTGTAGATAGAAGGAGGAGTTTTACAAGCAGGGTGTTTCTGTGGCATCTAGCTGGATTTCCTCCATAAATCAGCTCTGACTAACAAGCCTTGGTCTATGGCTTTTATTCGCATTTCTGTTGTTTTTACTATTGTTTTACTGTTTCATGACTATTAATTGTATGGTTTATCACTGAACAAATTGCCATCGATTTGGTTAACACAGTGTATACTCCCATTCAGTACACATAACAGCAAGTCACTGCTCTGAAATATTATTATCAATAATATTTAAACAAACTTTTCAGATGCCAGGCTGGTTTCTCGGGGCATTAATGACTCGGAACCCAGCCCTTGGGGACTCTGCAGCCGGTTCAGTCCAGGTTCCAACAGACAAAACCAACATGGTCCAAATAGTTCCCTCGCTCCACAACACAGTCCACAACAAAGTACACGCTCCACAACCAATAATAGATCATTAACTGGTGTCTCACTGTTAATGTTGATAAACGGTGGTTAAAAAAATAATTTCAATAATACACAATGTGTTATAAATATTATTAGGTTATTTTACCGGAGTGCATAAACAAGACACACCAATAAACAAGACATTTATTGGTGTGTTATCACCATAACTTTGCAAACAGCTAGTTTATATACCGCCACTAACTGTTTAGTATGGCACAGATTTACCAAAGGGTGCTTAATGGGTTCCTTTAGTCATAACTTTAGCCCAAGTGTTTTGAAAGCAGTCCAGCTTACCACAGGTTCACTGCCCCCACTACCATCAGCCGATGGTGAGCCAGCCCAGAGTCAACTGGGCGCCAATCGTATAAATAAATAACCAATAAATGAAAAAATAACCAACACATGAATAAATAACCAACAAACGGCCGGCTCACCTGGAAAATGCCCAATACACCAGATGGTCAGTCCGACGCCGGTCATGCCTCTAGACCTTTACTCATTTCTTGTGTGAGTGTGTCCCATGCATAGACGAGACAAGAGAATACAAATTTGAAATTGAGTTCTGTATTGAGTTCTGTAGTTATCCGAAATGAAGATAAAATGACAGCATTCTTTTATTGTCACCAAGAATGTCAGAGTTCTTTTCTTTCAATCTCTTTCTTTCCTCCATTGTGTCCTTGGCATTGATGGCTGGTTGTTTGTATGTGTGAGCCAAACCCCCTCTCCCCCCATGTGCTCTCCTAATGAGGATCAGTGTTGTTTTAAACATGAAATTGGAATCCCAGCCAAGAGCAATCGATACATGGCCATTATCTTGCTGTGTAATGATTCAGTCTCTCTCACCCTGCCTCCCGCCCTCCTCTCCGCACACACCTGCTCTCAGCACGTTTCCGTATTTCCGATATTGGCTGTGAGGAGGTTATGAAGTATTGCCTCCCAAGGGCATCTCTGTGCGACCGCCCCACAGATTAACCCGCTGAGAAATGGTAGCTGCCATGGCAATGACAGGTTGCAGCTGCTGCCTCCTGCATGATGTGAATGAGATGGACCTCACCTTACTACCTAAGCCCACCTGACAGGTGAGCTTAACAACATAAACAAGCAAACTAGCAAGTTGAATAACTGTGTTTGTGATAAGGGGACTTTTCTGTGCTAAAGCTAATGCTAGAATATGCATTTGAAAGATGTTGCTTTGTTGTGCAATGCTATCAGAAACAGAAAGTGGTCAGATCAGGAGAGCGAAGTACTGTTATTTCTAAATGGGATCCAGTTTTCATCCCAAATGATACCACAATTGTAGTCAGGTATCATGAAAAGTGTCAGGTGGAACCTGACTCTTAAACATAGTGTGTCTAGACAGGCTGATATACTCTAACTGAAACTGAAACATACAGTGCTTACGATACAGGCCTAGCAATATTCTGAAGTTCTTTCATTTTAGATTAACAGTGCTCTAGCTGTAACATCCCGAGCCAGTGGCCGCTAGAAGCCGCTGTTGTTTAAGTTTTGGATAACAGGACTTTTATATTGAAACTGGGGTTATTACCATGTGATGCTTATCAGCTGTTTTGTGTTTCTTTAATTAAGTTTGTAACTGTATTTAAGTTCCAATGTTTCAGTGTGATGGTGTCTGTCGACCCTCACAGAGAATAAAGATAGTGTGTGTGCTTCGTGCCTAGATCGACAGACCTTAACCCAGTGATTCTCAGTTATTTTCTGTTACGCCCCCACTAGGAAGAAGTAAACATTTCATGCCCCCCCCAACTCTATAAAAGGTATCATTTTCCTATAAAATTGTTTATGCATAACATTGTATCCTTATTAACGTTAAAGAAAACAAAAAAAAGAAAAAAGAAACTCGTAACAAAGAATAACTTTATTCACATTGTTTACAGATTGATTTTTTTTTTCTTAATTTCAGGCAAATTTACTTTTTTTATTAACATTGTATACAGATTGATTTTTTTTTTTAATTTCAAGCAAATTGATGCACTTTAAGTCTTTTCTGTTACACACTAAACTGTAGCAGTAAAGACTTAAAGTGCATCAATTTGCCTGAACGTAAGAAAAAAAAATCTATCCGTATTTAAACTGTAAAGTTTTTTGACCATATGATACTAAAAATTTTAATAAAAAATAATCAATGAATAATAATACATTCAAATTAATCAGCAACGTTTTAACTCAGGAGCACAAAATGTGAAACACTTTGAACTTCAAAAAGTTGCTAGGTTCGCTGGCAAGACTGGCACCGCTGGGTCTGGCAAGGGTTTATTAGGGATTTTTTTTAAATTATGACTTAATGTAAATATTCATCCAATCAATGCATAATATTTGTTATTTTTTCTCATGGTTACCATGGCAAGAACAAAGCGGACCACCCGCAAATCCACTGGAGGGCAGGCTCCCAGGAAAACAACTGGCCATGAAGGCTCCTTGCAAGAGTGCTCCGGCCACTGTTGGCGTGAAGAAACCTCACCATTACAGGCCTGAGACCGTGGCTCAGAGAGAGATCCAGCGTATACCAAAAGTCACACGCGCCCCTCCCTGGCATTGCTCTGAGCCCCCCCAGGGGGGGCGTGCCTCTGGGAAGGACTTCCTAGGCGCAGCAGATTTTACCACGAGTCTGTGGGAACCCGTGGTCGACTGGGTGAGTGAGATGTGCTGGTCCTGGCAGGAGGACGAGACGACCAGAGCAAATCGGTACACCCCACAGGAGTTCTGGGGTATATTAGCTCGGAGGACGATGGGGTGATTTACGGCTCCAACCGGAGGACAAACTGTCGATTTTGTCTCTGGAGGTTTTCTCTGATCTATTTGTCTCCAAATGAGCAAAGAAGCCGCTGAGAGGGTAGCAAAACCTCCGGATACACACCTCTGATCGGCTGCTCTAGGCGTCCCAGCGGTCCTCCCGAGTGCAGCCCCACATGCCCGACTTGTTTTGGGAGGTGAGTCTTGCACCGGTCCAGCGGTATGGAGCCAAGTTGGTGTCTCCCACAGCGACTGAGAAAGTGAAGAGAATTCACCATCAGCCCACATCCATAACTGAGCAGCCTGGCCAGCTGCCCCAGGAGGCTGAGTAGCCGAGCCCTCTGCCTACTGCTACCTCAGGGGAGGTCCAGTGGAGCTTTAGGGAGCTACAGGGCGGATTGCAAACCTGGGAATTCCCCAACAGCCCTGCACAGCCGAGCTTATGAGCAATGAGGCCATGCTCGCTGCCCACAGGGCCACACAACCCAGCCAGCAACAGGTTCATGAACTGGCTCGAGGCACAGATTGCAGACTATGTGGCTATCCGCCACCAAGGGCCAAGAAGGTCTGGCTGCCCGCCACCAAGGGCCAAGAAGGTCTGGCTGCCCGCCACCAAGGGCCAAGAAGCTCTGGCTACCCGCCACCAAGGGCCAAGAAGCTCCGGCTCCCGAGAGGGTACGTGCAGCTCCAGTCCCAGCCTCCAGGCGGCTCCGGCCTTCCACGTTATCCCCGCAGCAGCTTCTATCTCCAGTCCCGGCCCCTGGTCGTGTTCCTGAGGCCCCGGCTCCTGCTGTGGCAGGGATAGTCGTGGCCTATTGAATAGGATATTTGCTTCTTAACCAAAAGGTCATGGGTTTGAATCCTGCCTTCAGCATACCACCACTGGGTTACTGAGCAAGACCCTTAACCCCAAGATGCTCCAGGAAGGCTGTCCCCTGTAAGAAGGGAAGTTTGGATAAAAGCATCCGCGATTTTTTACACAAATACATTCCTTTTACGCAACCAGTGGCTCTGAATCTTGCATAAGAAAACATTTGTCAATTGAAAATGTACTTTGTAGTCAGAAGTAGCAGAGAAGTATGTGAGAGTGGTGTGGGATATGTAGGACAAGGTCAGTGTGGCAGCAGTAAGATCTGTGGTTTGGACAGACTGATACCTTCGAGGTGGAGCTGGGTTTACCCCAAGGATCAGCTCTGGAAAGGAGAAGAATGAAAGTCAGTAGGACTAAGACAGAATACCTGTGCGTGAATGAAAGGGAAGGGAAGTGCAATGGTGAGGATGCAGGGAGTACAGCTGGCTAAGGTGGAGGATGTCAAATACTTGGGGTCAACATTCCAGATTAACTGGAAGTGTGAAAGAGTAGTGAAGAAGAGAATGCAGGTGAGGTAGAATGGGTGGGCAAGAGTGGCAGAAAAGATTTTTGACAAGCAGGTACCAGCAAGACGGTAGTGAGACCAGCTATGTTGTATGGTTTGGAGATAGTGGCACTGATGCAAAGACAAGAAGCAGAGCTGGAGGTGGCAGTGCTGGAAATGTTCAAATTTGCACTGGGAGTGACAAGGATGCAATGAGTTTGTTAGAGGGACAGCTCGAGTTGGACCTTTTGGCGGAAAGCTGACAGAGGTGAGATTGCACTGGTTTGGAAATGTGCTGAAAAGAGCCTGTGAGTTTGTCGAGAGATGGATGCTGAGGATAAAGCTTCCAGGGAAGAGAAAAACGACGAAGGCCTAATAGAAGCTTTATGGATGTGGCGAGAGAGGACAAGCTGGCAGTTGGTGTGGAAGAGGAAGATGCAGAAAAGGGAGGTGGTTGATCCTCTGAGGTGACTCCTAATCCCGAGTAGCCAAAAGTAGAAGAAGGAGAACGAGACGAAATATGAATTTCTGTGTCTTCTGTTATTTTTCTTATCCTGTGCTTGGGCCAGCAGTAGTCTCTATATAATCCCGCTTTAGTGAACTAAACGAATTGTGTGTCATGCTAGGAGTCAATCGATACAGCGTGGATAAAAAATAATGTTTCAGATATCTGCAAAAAAGTCCTCTTTTAGGTGAAGTTGTACATTGGAAGTTATAAGTGGCAACTGAGGTCACCTTCACTTGAAAATAAAGGTACCAGAAGGGTTCTTTGGAGTGATGCCATTGGCAAACCATCATTGATTCCAAAGGACTCTTTCAACACATGATTATTTTAATGAAAACCCCAGTGTACTGCTCATCCTATAAAAAGGGCATTGGCCTGTATTCAGTGTTAATAAGTTTCCTATTCTTTGCTAGGTATATGTGGTACTTGATTGTGCAATACAGATTAGACAAGAAAATGCTGGATGCCCTGAAACTTTCTTACAGAACCGTCCATATTTTTAAATCCACAGCTCTAAAATATGCTCATACTGGAAAAATATCTTTAGCTGTACATTTTAGGCTGGAAGTGGCATCACTTCGGAAGAGAATGCATAATCCTACATGGAGGGATGTGGTGCCAAAGCATTTCATTTGGGCTTTGAGAGTGCTTGACTCCAGTTTCTGGGGAATCATGTAGGGGTAGAGGGGAGAATGAAAGAGACCCCAGAGGCACAATGGGCATGGCTAATATGGCTGCCACCCAGCCATAGCATGCCAACACCCATAACCATTTGTGGTGCGATGAACTACAACAAGCCTGCCTAAAGCTCTTCTGCCAGGCAACCTGTGCCAGGCAAGCTGGCGACCCCCCAAAACAGAAGACATGAGAAAGGAAGAGAGAGAATCACCTCCCATGTTTTCTTAATTACTTGAGAAATTATATTCTAATTCTTACCTTATTTGCTGCCAAGTCACTGAATGCATATTCCCATCCCTTTCCTTCATTCTGTGCCCGGGTCAGGCCTTCGGAGGACATAGTTTCTGCTCATATGCTTCCACTGTGTGTGTGTGGCTCTTACTGTAATGCACAAAGTGCACAGGCCACTCTCAGATGTCTCCGCCTCAGGCTGTTGCCATGGTAATTGCTAAACAGTGACTCATGAAAGAAGGTGATCGGTTTCATTTACTGATTTGGTCTGAGGGAGAACATTTGCTGGAATGTGGTCGTCTGCCATACAGTGTAATGCTGTAAATGCTCTAAATGCTACCAGAGAGCAAAAGACTCCTCTTCCATTTACTTTATAAACTGATAAACCTTCTGAACAAAATGTGGTGGAAGGATGGAAGAAAGACTGAAAGAAAGAACAAAAGAAAGAAAAAATATGTTATATGGCATCCACTTAAACTGCAAAAAGTGGAATACAGCAGAAGGCAGTTTGTGATTTTAAGTGTTTGGATTGATGTAAATTGATGGCATGTTTATTTTTGCTTCTGTTTCTTTTTTTTCAAAATGTCCAGCTTCATTATTTAAGAAGAATAGAAGTTATGATGCTTGTTACCAAAAACAATGTTTTTTTTTTAATTGAACAGAAGAACCATTTGAGTTTCACTGTGCAAGTGTGAGAGAAATTAAGGAAGAAAGTTAGGAGGAGGTCAGTAATGTTGATGAAAATAAAATTTGCCCTTTTATGTCAAAATTGAATTGAAAAATTGATGGTTGTAACAATTTCTCCAATCAGGAACTCCAGGAGTGCCATGCATTTGTTACCACAGTTAACCTGATGATGAGTAACACCTTACACACACACACACACACACACACACACACACACACAAAGACATGTTCAATTATTAAAGCTTGTGACCATTTTGTTCAATTTTACAAAGCAGGCTTAAGTGTTAATAATTCTACTACTGTGACAGACAGTAACAAACATGCTTACACACAAAATGTGGTTACTTGTTGAAGATGATACACACTTGCATGTTATTCAGATTTATTACACACACAAATTATGTTGAAAAGTCAGTGTTGAAATAAAGACAGGTTTAAAATCAAGTTTTTGTTAAAATCCTTTTCACCCTGGAGCAAATCAACATGTTACACCTCAACCCAGGGTACGCTACAACTAACCTGGACTATGGGGTGACATTTCACTCCTGCTGTTTGATACTAAACCATGTATTTTCTGTGTATGTGGCAAAGATAAAAGCTACACCGTTTAATAGCAGACCTGTAGCAGACGTGTAAACAGTCAGAATCACATTTGAACCCACAGGCGACACCACACAGACAGATATGTCACAAATATCGCCGGTGTTCCCAACTTCCCTGGTCGTTACAACCGAAGGGGCTTACAAACAGCATTACACACCACCTCAGGTTGGTTACTGGGTCCAGAGCTGAAACCCCGAACCTGAATTCGCTTTGCCTCTCAGAATATGGGCGAGGCTGCTGTCCTCCCGGCTAAAGTGCGCCGCCTGGTGGCCTTCAGCTGTGCAACACCGAATAAACGGACTGTAAAGAAGTGATGAGATGGATGGCAGGAGTGGGGGCCAGGTGGAGAGTTGGAGGCTCACCAAGATGGTGTGATTCCTCCTATAAAAAGCGGCCTTTTGCTCTTCTTTAATTTTGTCCTGGCGGTGGGGATCCTCGAATTCTGTTAACAGTGAGGAGAGACGCCTGCGGGCTTCAAACTGAGTCTCACAGGAAAATGGGACCGAAATGTAGCGCTCGAGCTTCGCACGAACAGCCTACACCTGTTCAGGAGAAACAGAGAGGAAAAGTCACGTCTGTGCTGGAGTCCGCCCCTCGCCACGCACTATCTCACTCGGTATCGTTCTCAGTCTGAGCACACACACTCACACACTCCCTCTCTCTTACTCTCTCTCTCCCCCTCACACACACACTCTCATTCGCTGGTGAAGAGAACGCAGGGAGGTCTCACTTTCCCTCTCCTTCTCTCCGACAGCGCAGCCAGTGATGGCCGGAGGGAAACCACAGCCCGAGTCTTAGGGTGGGAGTAACGGAGAGCTGGACTGAAACCAGAACAGCTCGTCCTTTCCGCCGCGGAAAAGAAGGGGGAAAGGGGTCTTTGCCAGACTGCTGCGGTGTGGATGTAACGCACCGCTCTGGAGACCCCAGGAAAACTTTCTTAAGAGGACGCGCAGGAATTCTGGATTTGTTTACTTCTCGACAAGCCGCTGCTTTTAAAATCACATCCTCCTGGAAGAAACCTCGCACGAAAAGCCTCCGTCTGAGTTCTTCTCCACTTTTTTATTCGTCACACTGTGTTTTCTTAAAGGAATTGCAGCTACAACCGTAGCCGAACAGAGGCTCAGGGAGAAACTCCAAGGGGCTGTCAGGCGGGGGGGTCCCGCTGAGCTCTCTCGCGAGAAGGTAAGCATGAGCCCCCTCTGACCCTTCTGAGAGAACGTGTTGGTTATGTTAATGTGGAATAAAACAAGCTGAGGAAAGGTGAGGACAAAACGTCTTAAATCTGTAGAGTATAAACTGCCCCGGTGTCCCTCTGCTCTCAGTCCGGTTGAGAACGGCCGATCGGTCTGAGCGCCCTGTCTGCGCCCTGTCTTCGCTCCACCGGCACCGTCTTCCTCTTCTAGACTACTGCTGAACTGCTAGACTACTGAGCGCGTAGTTCCTCCGCCCGGAGCTCTGAGTTTGATTTCTGCTGCTGTAGTTTGAACGCGCTGGAGCGCTCCTTCCCTTAACACCGCTGAGGGCTGCTCCGGGGTGTCACACCACTGGCTGAAAGTGAACCAGAAGACTGAGAATTACCTTTCTTTTTTTCTCCCGGTCCCTAGTTTCTCGCCGGGTCCCCCCAAAACCGCAACAGAATAAAGCGCTGGGGCAGAGCGCGTGGTGCGGGAGATCAGGCGCGCGAAACACCGGTGCTGTGAATCTGATTCAGTTCGAAGAGCCGATTCTTTCTAAAAGTCTTTAATCGAATCGAACATCAGATTTGTTAGATTCCAAGAAGTTGCTCCTACAACGTCGTGCTATATTCTGGTCCGTAGGACTTTTAGAAGAGTTTAGGATCTTTTAAAACGCTTCGAAAATACTCCAAAAAAGTTGGATTGAGAGCTCCAACTGGATTTATGATATATTATATATATATATATATATATATATATATATATATATATATATACACAGAATGGTTCCCAGGTGATGCACATATAGCACACG
>JBBJLR010000153.1:21484586-21496934 GCA_037577145.1 Brachypetersius gabonensis
AAGAAGGCACATGTGCAGCCCGTCTGAAGTTTGCCAATGAACACCTGAATGATTCAGAGAGTGACTGGGAGAAGGTGTTGTGGTCAGATGAGACCAAAATTGAGCTCTTTGGCATTAACTCGCCGTGTTTGGAGAAAGAAAAATGTTGCCTATGACCCCAAAATGGGTGGTGGATGGGTGTTCCAGCCGACAATGACCCAAAACATACAGCAAAGGCAACAAAGGAGCGGTTCAAGAGGAAGCACATTAAGGTCATGGAGTGTCCTAGTCAGTCTCCGGACCTTAATCCAATAGAAATTTTTGTGTCATGATCTGCAAAGAGGAGTGGACCAAAATTCCTCCTAAAATGTGGCAAACTTGGTCAATTACAAGAAATGTTTGACCTCTGTGCTGCAAACAAGGGTTTAGCCACGAAGTATTAAGTCTTATTTTGTTGAGGGTTCAAATACTTATTTCCCTCAATGAAATGCAAATCAGTTTCTATCTTTTATTTAAAGTTATTTTTTCAAGTTCCTTTTGATGTCACTGTTAAAATAAACCTACAATTAAAATGATTCTGTTCTGAGACTTTTCATTTCTTTGTCATTGGACAAACTTATATCTTATACACTTATACACTCTGTGCACCACACACACAGTAACATGCCTTTAACATGTCAGTGTCACTGCTGTGGTAAGAATAATACGCCAGGCAAATAATGCCTATTCACTGGTAGTCCTGTGAGGGGCCCTATCCATTATTGTAAAAGAATTAATGTAAAAGAGGCTAATAAATGACACAGATGAACTACCGTCTGCAAATGAAAATTACAAAGTGCACCAATATGGCAAGTGGAGCTGATAAAAAAAATGACAGCGCGTGTAAATATGCAGAAAAACCCATCAGTTAAACAACATACATTAGTTATACTGTGCATGTTCTTATGCACAAAAGAATGCTGACTTCTTGTATGTTGCATATGACTTTATTAAACAAACCCAAGTCCAATGAAATAAATAAATATATAAAAATTAAAATATCAGTCTAACACTTACTTGTGTCAGTGTTGGGGAGAAAAGGCTCTCTTTGTTGTTGACGGTTTTAATATAACTTCGCAGAAAACGATTGTGACAGAGAGTGTAATTGTCAGTTTTAACTCGCATTGATACTGACTGCCAAACTCTGCACTGTGACTGCTCCAGTAATACATGAGTAATATGTCATACATCCAGTTTGACATGATGTTTCCTCAGCAGGACATGAGCCAGCCTCCTAGTGCTGATGGTAATGAATGCCATTAGTGAGCTTTGGTGTGCACTTCGTTATTGAGCGTCTAAATATTCCCAGACTGGTCGATACCTCGACTAGTAAGACTGATGGCATAGCAACCAGAGGCGCAGTGCAGTGAATAAAAAAAACTCTTCTTCCAACATAAACCATTACTCTGGGAGGCCAATTAAAAACCAGCATTTCCATCCTCCACCATCTGTAGCTAACAGCTAGAGCCATGCTCTGTGTGTGTGTGTGTGTGTGTGTGTGTGTGTGTTTGCATGCTTGTGTGACAAAATCCCTAAAAATCTAGGGCAATTAACAGAACCAAGTGGAAGTACAAGCAATTATAGAACCTTTCTGCTGCTGCTCTACTGGGAGCCAATGTTCCCCCACTCAGCTTTTGCCTGAGCGCTTATCTTTTCAGAAAGTGTTGACCCAGGAAGTGCTTGAGTGGCCTCTGACCCCCCTTTTCCTAAAGCAGTCTCATCCCAAGGCCCTTACTGAGAGCTTTAATTAAAAAGACTCTCAGGTTTAGGCCGCTGTGAAACTGAGTGGGAGTGAGGAAGAACCTGGATAACTGTTTGTTGCAAGACGGCACAGTTAGAAATGAGTTTAACCCACAAATATCTGATCTTTACTTTTATTTTACACACAATTATGATTCACATTTTGTAGATATGTGTTCTGCATTTATAAACTTAAGTCTGTACTTTTTTCCACTTCTTTTGAGAAATCATAGAACAAAGATCAAAGGGAAGACTGTTATTTTCTGTTATTTTCAAGACTGTGTGCACACAGGTACATGTTTATTCATGGTAATAATTCACATTTCCTACAGACTTTAGAGAACAATGTGAGAAAACACACTCTCTATTGCATAAAAAAGAGAAGAAATAAGAGAAGTTTACATGTCATATGTATGTATTTATAAGTTTGCAGTGCATCCATCCACTTCAGATTCATACACAAGTGCCAGTTCCAGAACAGACACATGGCAAAATATGTCTTAATGCAACCATCTGAAATGAATGCTCAGTTTACAAAGACTGCAGCTTTTCACACAGGCTGCAAGTAGTCGTGGCTACAAACGGTGCGCTTGAAAAGTCTAGGGTTTAAAAGAGGCAGTGAAATAATATTTGTCATCAGGTTTGGGACAAAACCATAATAAAAGCTTAGTATTGAGACAACAGTGGTTCTGATAATTGTGCTTCCCACCAAAGCATTGGGTGTAAAAAGGGTGTCCAGAGCTTTTGAAGTCTAACATGGTTTGCGCATAGACATTATTCACGTCTCCTCCCTCAAATATATATTTATATATTTCAGCTCATTTTGTGTTGCAGAAACAGAGGGCTTAGAACAGTGGTCTGGGAATGACTTTAGAATTTGCTCTTTTGAATATAAACAAACGTATTTATAAACATAAATGTCAAAAATTTCAGTTGCAGCAAGTTAGTAACTTTAAGCTTGTGTTGCAGAGCTGTTACAGTATCAAGACGCCTGCATAATAAGATAAGCACTTGGCTTTTTGCTGTATTGCAGCTTAATTTTGACCCATTCTTGATGAAAGACCATTTCTCTTGGAATGTCTTCAAATCCCTAAGGGTCCCTCTTTCGGACTAATTTCATTAGGGAGTCCTTCATTAGGGAGCTTCTTCACCTCCTGCATGATTGCTATTTTTCACATCAGCTCTTCCCAACCGATATTGATGACGTCTCAAAAATAACGGCTGCAGTTTGTACGAGAATATTTTGTTTTATGTAGATCTAATATGTTGAACATATTTTTTTATTTAGAATGCATTTAGCTATGCTTTAATTTTACCTTTAAAAATGTATATTTTATTATATTTTTTATTGTATTTATCATTTTTCTCTAGTAGTAAATAACAAGAAACACAAGTTGTTTTCACTACTAGAAATCATGAACTGAACAAGATCTTGATTGGTTTATTGACTAGCTAGTATTGGAAAGCATTGGTTTATTGACTAGAGAGAATGAATAAACTCAATAGCAGGACACAGTGTTTTTGTAAAATTCAAAAATTCAGGGGGCAAGGGGTAACAAAATGCTAACCTGGCTTCTAGTCAGTAAAAGGAAAAAGCTGAACACCAGAACTAAACCTGAGCATGAAATCAGTACTGTACTACTTCAGCACTAATTCCAGTGAAAAGGTGAGTCGATGCACCATGGCTCAGGATGATATGAAGCCAGATTATGCATGAAACCGAAAATAAGAATAAGAAACTTCAAAGTAAAGTGAATAGTGACCATGCCGTGGCCATCTGGCACTGTGTCTTTAGGTGTTGCTCTGAGGGTGTGCGCAGCAGCAGGCAGGAGCATCAACTCCTTTTGAAGTGGGAGTATGTTGGTGTGTCTCTGCAACAATCTGGGTCACTAGGCTCTATACCACAGCATTCCATTCTTTTTCCTCCCTGGCAGTGAAAATAATAAAAACTATCAAGAAAGATGATAGATTGCGGGTCACTGGAAACGGCATCAGCAAGGATCACCTGTCTTTGAACCTCATGGTTGGCGGGGGGCACCACTGCAGGTGTATTTTTAGCTACATGACTTTTCTTCATTATTTCTGCAGAGAATGTCCCTAATTGATCTGCCCATGCTCTGCCTACAAACGAATTCTTTCAAAAATGTGTTTGAAACTTACTAATACTGAATTCTTCTTTAGAATTTTACATTACGTTTTGTATCTGGTAAAGCTTGTGCAACATTGTAACAGCAGCTATGTAAGAATGAATCTGCGGGTAGGGCATGCATCAACAAAATCAACAAAAAAGGCATAAAACCTCCCTTCATGCTACACAATATTCTGTACCACGGCGTTGTATTCCTAAGGCTCTTTCGTTCACAATTTTGTATTATTTATCAGTGTTCTCTCACCACAGTACCCAGCATGCATTATGCAAATCATATCACACCATGCTCACCCAGTCATGACTGCTAGCTACTCATCTATAGGCTAATAAATACAACCATTATATAAGATTAGTGATTTAGCTTCAGTTGTGAGACCAGATAGCTTTTTCAGTTTATTCAACTTAATTCAGTGAAATAATACCAAAGAAAAGGAGCCAATATGTGGCAAGTTATCTGGATAGCAAGGCATCTTCCCGACCAACTTTAGCATTAGGTCTGTTGACCTCATGATGGGTCATTTCTGTTATCTGAGTAATCCATTTGATTCACTTTAGTGGTCATTTGAAGACACCACTTATATTTGACTGAAATAAGATATTTGTCTTCCTAGCAGCAATGTTATCTGTTTGGCTTCTGTCTGCATTCAACAGCTACTGAAAGAAAAAAAATCAAACATGCTCTGAAAAATTCACCCTAGTTTTTCTTTAACCTTGCAGAAATAGTTTCAGGGTGTGTTCCACACTTTTAGAGGGGAGAGGAGAGATCTGGCTATACAGACCTTTTCTCTGCTGTAGGTATTGAGCTGGTGTGTTTGCAACAGTTCTTTGTTTTTGTCGTCCTTTTAGGGGTTAGTTGTCTGTCGGGTTCTGGATTATTTGTTTTTGTATTCTGCACCGAATCAGCTTCCCTGTTCACTTGTGCGTTAGATGTGTTTAAATACATTGACTGAGGAATCATACAGGAGAAAAGAACACAATATCTTTATTCTCCTAGGACGTGTTCAGTTATGCTGAAGTTACTGTTACTGCTTCTAACAGTAACTTCAGTTACTGCAGTTACTGCTTCTTTACTGCTTGCTACATATAAACACGAATGCTGTGCCGTATCCCAGTGATCAGCAATAACAGTGACAGCTGCTGGTGCAAAAAATGTTAAGATGGTCCTGATAGTAAATTAGTAATAACATATATTCAAAGCCTGGTAACACTACATATATGATTTTGTTATCCTGTAGTTTACATGTGACTGGTGTGTTGTTACTTGAGTGAATGGATGACTGTAGTAGCAAAATCATATAAGGCTGTTCGAGGAGCAATTCAATGTAGTAATCAACTTATGGGGGGGAGGCTGAAGATATTAGTAACATAATCAACAAGTAAATAAATAAATAAATGAATCCCATCTTCGTTTTTGAGGTTAACAGCTGATCCATTAAAACTGATCCCTTTGTTTGAAGAGTTGTAACCTGTAAATAATCTCTAAACCTGACGCCTTTATACCATTCCAGCCCCAGCATATGGGGTCATTTAAACTGCCTCTAAATGGCAATGAGGCCATTTGTGTTAACCTTTAACCTTCATCACCGGTAACACCAGGCAGAGGATAAGCTCAGGCTTCAGGCTATATTAGAATGTGCTGCTGGTCACACATTGATCCAGGATCACTTATGTCTGGATCTATAGCATCCTCAGCCAGATGATTAATCTGATCAAAGGTCTGCCTGGGGGGCTATATACTGCAATCATGCCAGAGTCCCTCTCGCAAGACCCAAAGGCATCCTTTAAATACTGTATGGATTGAGAATGCATTAGAAGGAGCTGCTGAGGGGCAAACTAACTAATTGATAATAGCAAAGTGCCTCTGTGTCACCCAGCCAACACCTGCCGTAATCACATTACACTGAAACTGTACCCCGTGACCTGATTATGGTCTTACATGGAATATTAACTCCGCTAAAGTTAACACCAGTCAGTTGTAACATGTTCCCATCACAGTGGCATCTGTCAAGGGGTGGCATATATCAAACAGATAGTAAGGTCTATTCTGATGAAACACATTTTCTTACGCATCATGTGGATGGTTGGAAGCCGGTGGAGGAGATGTGATGCTCTGGGCAGTGTTCTGCTGGGAAACCTAGCTCCTGGCATTCATGTGGATGTTACTTCAGCATGAACCACCATGTAAACATAATTGAAGACCAGGTACATAGAAATAGTATTGCACACTCTAATGCACACCTCTGAGGTATTTTGGAATCCATATCTCTTGTGGAGTCTATGCCTTGACTGGTTATTTTATTGTTACAGCTGATCAGTGTATGTTTATTTGTGGCCATTCTTTTGTCCTTTGGTGTAGATACCTATTCAAGATGGATTAGCTGATAATTATTATTATTCCTAAAAGGTAAAATGTCATCAGAAAAAAATCTATCTTAACGTTAATTTTAAAAGTCGTAAAAGTAAATATTAAATTTTTTTTTTAAATGTGGACTTTGCATAAGGCCTTGTGTTTTGTCAAATAGAAGCTGCCCTAGATATACTGAATTTTACTGGATAATTTATTACCATTTATTACTATTGCTTAGTGTATATGTGGTTATCACATGCAGATATCCAAACTCATCTTAAAACGTAAGTTTATTTAGCTGAGTATTTCAAATAGGTACATGTAGATTGGAATAAAATAGAGGAAAAGATGTGTGTATTGTCTTCTAATTCTTAAATTAATATCTGACTGAAAGTCCAATGTAGAATCACATAGAATGTTCAAACACAAACAACTTATATCGTACTAGAGCATTATTTAAGATTCAAGAGTCAAGAGAGATTTGTTGTCAATACCACAATATACACAGAATACAGGGTACAGGAGTATACAGGAAATTCTATTTCACACCCCCCCCCCCCACACCCCCACCCCCCATGGTGCATTCTGTCTAAGAAATAAATAGAAATATAAGAATATAAAAACAAGGAACAAAAAAGACCCATAAATATAAAGCTAGTCCTTACCCATAAATACTAATCTAAACTAAAGTTTCTATTTTAATTTTTCTATTTTAACTAACTATGGTACAATAAACAAAGACTGGACAACAGACAGTTCTAGGAGAACCACTTGGAGTCTCAAGTTATTGCCAGGAATATTAGACAAGACAAGACAGAATTGTGCAAATGGTAGTCATTCATAATATTTGAAACAAAGTATTAATTTGTCCAGTGTACGGTACAACATAATGAATTCAGAAGTAGATATATTCATAATATTTTAACAGTTTTGAGTTTGAGAGGTTGAGTCTTTTAAATCAAATGTAATTGTAAATAAAAACAATATAATGCCTAAGATGGTTAAAAAATCCATCCTTACATATAGGAACACATTTCTATAGGAACATACAGTGCTGCTTGAGCTGTTTCTGGGTGGTATGAGCCCTGTGAAAATGCCTCAGGTCAGGTACACTTGAGTGTCAACACTGCGAGCCAGTAGTCAAGTGTACTGAGCCTCCATTCATACTCCATCCAAGTGTATACTGAGATTTGTGTGTATTTGAGGACTGAACCCAAAAGGCAACTGTTGAAACAGGAGAAAGTGGAGGCGCTTCAGCGATTGTAAATAAGAAAAAGGAGGGGGGAAATAATCTTTACTTTTCTGCTTTGCATTCTGAGGCCTGCCAACCCACTCATTATTTCCAAATGTAGGCCTATACCCAGTTTAAGAAGCTGTGTGGAGTTGTAAATAATTGACGAGCTGCTGGCTGGATCAAAAGCATGGCCCGCCTCTATTTGTGCTCCTCTGTGTACAGAAGTGTGTATGTGTGTGTGTGTGTGTGTGTGTGTGTGTGTGTGTTGTGTGTGTGTGTGTGTGTGTGTGTGTGTATCATACCATTACAGTTTTTTCTTTACTTTAATCATATTCGATTTCAGAAAGGATGACAAGCACAAACAACACATAATTGCATTCGCAGTCAGACATATGCAACCAAATGCATGGACCACTAAAATGCTTCAGCTCAGTGGGCTTTTAAATGCTCAGTGACTCGTTTCCAAGCTCAGCTTCTGAGACTATACTGTCATAGTCAAGCCTGCCTCCACCTCGGATGTGGGATGCTCTCAAAACTTCCTCTGACCTGACCCAGAAAATCAGTCTCTTGCCCTGTTCCCTGCTTTTGTTCTGGTCAGCCTGTCCCTTTCCACCCTCATTGCAGAGCAATTTCTTATTAGATTTTCCCCAACTGCCTTCTGATGTGATTGTAGATAACTTGGTATGTAACCTAATAGTCTGAAGTCTGAACGTTAATTTTATTCATTAGATTTCTAGCACTACTGCAGTTTGCTAAACTGTTCATGATTATGAGATTATATAATAAATATATGTTTATCAATGACGAATACAAAACCAAAACTGTTAACATGTTCCTTGTGCAGAAGATTGTACTCTATATTTTCATACTGTACATTATATTGCCATTAAATTATTTTATATACACACATGGTGATATTGATTGAAATTTTAGACTGAATTTCGTTCCTTTTTTCAATAAAACACAAGTGAAAAACGCAATTTATCTATGTATTTATTTTTTATTTTTTTCATATATGACTGATTCATGTTCAGCAATTACAGTTGAGTGCAGAAGTGGTTAAATGTCACGTTTTGTTGATTTTGTAAATAGTACACATCTGAAATAAAAAAAAAAAATTAAATATCAGATATGACTGAGAGTGGAAACAATATTTAGGACAACTATAGATTTACTTTTTAAAATCTGTCAAAAATATAGATCTGTAAGTGTAACAATGCATCAAAATATAGTGATATCATATTGTTTAAACAATGCATCATGGGAAATAAGCATTCTATTAATTTGATGGAACTAGTTTAATTGATAAATTGAGTTATTTTTCATTGTTCTCATCACAGTTGTAGTCTAAATATTGTGAGAATATTGAGAATTGAGTTTTCAGTCCTAGTTTGTTGAATATAATGTGAGTGTCAAACCGAATTGACAGTATCATTACACTCAATAACTTTACACAGAGGCACTAGTGGAAAATACCCGCCAAAAAGGGGGTCAGGGACTTGCTGGAATGTTGGCATATGATGCCTTAGATCTGACTAAATGAAGTGCTATGCCAGAAAGTTGGTTAGGGGCCAGAGTGAATGTGTAAAACTTCAGAGGTTTATTTTATGCACTCCTCAGTGCACACTATATTTGCCTTTATGTAAATGTAGAGAATTGCTAAGTCAAGTCGAGAGCATCCTCGCATTAGAAAATTCATTCCCACCCACATGTTTTTTTGATTTATAACCCATAAGCTCAACAGTGCACGAGGACAAGCTTGCACGCGTTCACAAACCCACACAATACTCCCCAGACACACTGGACTATTAGAGCGGGTCTTGTATATCGGAAATCAAAGAGGATTTGGAAATCAAGCTTCTCTTTGAAAGCACAGGTCAAACAGTTTTACAGTTTAAGATGGATTTAACCTTTAATCCTTTTAATTAGATTCCATCTCTCTGTCTATCTCTTTATTGCACATGACTGTCTCTGTCTCTCATTTTTTTCTTCATAACTGCTCTGGTATTGAGATGATTGTTTGGCTGTTTGTATGGTGGGAGATATATATGGGCTTGTAAAGGTGTTTGTGTTGGCAGATCTGTGCTATGATGCTTCTCCAAGTCAAATAATATAATTAAAAAATAAATAAATAAATAAATAATTTTGATCATAATAAAAATAATAGTGTTTGATGGTTTTAACAGGACTAATTGCTGTAAATGAATTTAATTAATTTAATTCTTGTTTATTCATGTAACATCAGTACCTTGCATCATTAATGATCTTGTGGCTAAATACAATCCAATTGTATCCAATCCACAGCAATGTACAGCCTTCTCAGAAGACTAGAGGCTACTAGAGACTACTACTACAGCAAAGAGGGGACTTACCTATATATAATACACGAGTTGAAATAATAGTGTCTATAAACATTTGGGTATATAACATACATGACTAGGACTTAAGTCTGAGTGAACTCACAAATTTGATTTTGATTTGAACACTAGAGACTTTTAGGCTCAGACTTAAGCCTTTTCAATCAAAGATAAGATAAGATAAGATAAGAAAAGATATTTTTGTTAGTCCCACAAGTGGGAAATTTGCAACCTGGCCTCATGACTTTTCATACAGCCATCACAACATAAAATCTATTAAAACGTACTGCAATCACGCTTTAGGCCTTTTTTTTACGTGCTAGGACACTTCACTAACCTGTGTTTTATATATACCCTGTATTTTAATACGCAGTGCGTAACACCACCACTATGAGTGCCAACTTGTGACTGAGGGACAGGATACAGGATACAGCGGTATACACCCCAGGATACAGTGGTGTTTATCATGATCTGATAACACTGTCGATTATGTGTTGGGCGATCGAGCAAAACAGCACCTGGTTTTTACTTCTGCTGCATGAGTGAGTGAATATTCAATATTGTGAAAATATACTACACATTGTACACTAAAAGTGTAATAATAATGAGTTGATTACTACCCTATATTGTTATAATTCTTAAGTTATTACACAGTTAATTCAGAATTCCTTCGCTATTATAACCTATTATCATTAGTATTAATTGGTATTTATTTGTTTAGTTATTTACTTTTAAAGCAAATGCATGTAGCCTACCACCATCCTGATTACCCGCCTAAAAAAGTTCATTGCAACCACTTCTTTCGGACTTTGCCTAAGGTAAGTCGACTACAGGGCAGGCTAAATTTAGAACTGAAACTAAATTCAAATATTTGTACTGTACAGTTGCTAGAATGTAAATACAGATATTACCCCTGAACAGACTGTATTGTAATTCACGCACAGGGTATGCCCGGTTGTTTTCTTTGGTACAATCACGTAAATACAGTAATACATTAGTGTTATTTTTAGTAATAAAAATACAGTAAAATGTATGGGTAATCACGGCAACTGAGGAACAACCTCTTTTATTTTAATTTACATTAATAAAAATACAGGGCTTTAAGAAGAACAAAATGAAAAACAAGAGAAACACTCAAGATGAGTCAGGGTGGACCGGTAATCTGTGCGTTCTGGAAAAGAACGGCTGTCCGGTGCATGGTGGCTTCGGCCTGTCTTTCTCGGCTGAGGCGCAGACAAATTTCCCACTTATGGGACGAATAAAGGTTTATCTTATCTCTGTGCAACTGGTGAAGAAACTCCAGGCTGCTTTTTAGACCCAGTCCACCCCTGCCTGAGTACAGCCTTATTTAACCATCTCAAAACGCTCTTTCTTTGTGTTCTCCTGACAGTACAAAAACATTTATACAGTTATATTTTATATGGAAATGTAGCTGAATTTACTGTAATATTTATGTCACAAAATTAGTAAATTATACTTTTCTTAATAATTTAAGACAAAAATACATGAAAAAACATTGCCATGAAAAAAGCAACTCTTGATCTGTGTCAAACTGGTGGATTACTGTATAATCAATGGGGGCTCAAAATTAATTTTTGTCATAGGGCCCAAGATTTGTAGTGGTGCTCTTGCTCTCTCTCTTTCTTTATTTCTCTTTCTCTACATTTTTCTTTCTCTCAGTAAAGAGGGTGAGTGTCTGAGGGATTTGTTAAATATAGAGGAAAAGATGTATAAGAGATGCGTGGGAGGAGTGGTTAGTCGCCAAGATGCTCCTTAAAGAGGTGGGTCTTCAGACGAGGTTTGAAGAGGCGAAGGACTCCAGATCTGATTGCAAGAGGGAGTTTGTTCCACCACTGGGGGACCAAGACCCAAAAGAGTCTATCTGCAGGTCTTCCTCTTCTTTTGTGCAATGGAGGTTCTAGACGAGCGGTGCTTGATGCCCTGAGAGGACGAGAAGTGACTCACTGCTTAATCAGTGCAGACAAGTAAGGAGGTGCAAGTCCATTCTTAGCTTTGAAGGCAATTATTAAGGTTTTGAACTTAATGCGAGCGCCACAGGGAGCCAGTGAAGGTTCTGTAGTAGAGGCCACGGAGCCAGTGAAGGTTCTGTAGTAGAGGCCACAGGGAGCCAGTGGAGGTTCTGTAGTAGAGGCCACAGAGAGCCAGTGGAGGTTCTGTAGTAGAGGCCACAGTGAGCCAGTGAAGGTTCTGCAGTAGAGGCCACAGGGAGCCAATGAAGGTTCTGTAGTAGACGCCACGGAGCCAGTGAAGGTTCTGCAGTAGAGGCCACAGGTAGCCAGTGGAGGTTCTGTAGTAGAGGCCACAGGGAGCCAGTGGAGGTTCTGTAGTAGAGGCCACAGTGAGCCAGTGAAGGTTCTACAGTAGAGGCCACAGGGAGCCAGTGAAGGTTTTGCAGTAGAGGCCAAAGGGAGCCAGTGAAGGTTCTGCAGTAGAGGCCACAGGGAGCCAGTGAAGGTTCTGTAGTAGAGGCCACAGGGAGCCA
>JBBJLR010000153.1:21497034-21511875 GCA_037577145.1 Brachypetersius gabonensis
CACACACACACACACACACACACACACACACACACACACACACACACACACACACACACACACACACAGACATACACAAAAACCCTCTAGAAACTAAATTCAGCCAGAACCTCTGTACACACCGCGTACAGACAAACACACACAAACTATGGGATGGTCAGAATAATGGAAATACTATTTGAAATATTCATACCCATCAGAAACACCCACCATATATGTACTGTTAACTTAAAGGTATCGACTGTTGCCCGTCTGCTGCTGTACAGTGCAACTGGACCACTGTAAGACCACCTAAGACCACTTCAAGTTGTCCCATTCTTGCCTGATACAGGATCTCCTTTGCTGGAGGTTTTGTGAATGAGAGAAGAAGAGAGCATGTGCACTTAAAGGAGAAATGTTGCATTCTTGTCTATGTGTGCAGACAGTCTAGGAAAACGATGCGCATTTGAAGATGACGTTCGCGGTTGTTCCGTGTGAGTGCAGAAGATGCATGGAATGCGACCCAAAGGAAAATTGGCATTCATTTCTTAACATGACCTGAACTACACTGTAGGTTACTGAGGTCAGCTGAGCTTCAGCCTAGTGGTGGTGAGCTTTATCAATATGGAGCTTAGGAATTCTCAAGAGTGCTCAGAATTACTATGAGGTTAGTAAAAGGGACAGATCTCATCTAAAAATAAATATTTACTGTGTAAATAAACACTGTATAAATGGTTTTATGTAGAGCTTGATTAGTTTCTAACTGTACCTTTAAACTGCCCAAAACAATGCCTGAAATAATTGTATGTAAATATTAGTGTTGCTTTCGTCAGCGAAAATTATGACAAAATATCATTGACAACGAACATTTATCACGTGACTAAAACGATAACGAAACGAAATATATCCTGTAATATTGTTGATGAATAAGAACGAGACTAAATGTGGTTTACAAAATTAAAACTATGCCAAAATGGCTCTTCAGTTTCGTTGACTAAAACGAGACGAGACGTTATTTCCTGTACGAAAGGGAGGAGAGACAAAAGTATTGGGACGCTCGACCTTAGAGCTGAATGGCGTTACGTCCCAATACAGTGCCAGGGAGAGAGAAATGACACACACACACACACACACACACACACACACACACACACACAAAGTCTCTCTCTCACATACACACACAGCATTTTGATAAGTAGCCTTTCCCTTATCGATGCAAAAAAGCTGATCCTACATTGTTCTGATTTGGTTGTGTAGAATATATTTGTTCAGGAATTAAAAAAAATATTCAGGTAAGTTCAGGCCGACACACTGAAGGCGAAGAGATTTTAGTCGCCCTTTTTAGTGATGTGATGTTATTTTATTTATTTATTTGATTTAAATGTATGTGTAAGTTCTAACATGGTTGGTCGGCAATATAAATGTCAAGTGTCTCAGAGTGTCTTCCGTGTCTGGAATGAATGGACAGTATTTGTGAGTCTATAAGGTAACAATAATATAATAATACGATTTTGTCTATTCTACTTGACTGGGTTAAATAGAAACTAGACAAAAATAGTTGCGGATAATTCTGACCAAAAGACTAGACTAAAAGACTAAAAGAGTATAGACAGGGGCAGCTGGTGGCCTAGTGGTTAAGAGATTCGCCCTGTGATCAGAAAGTCCGGGTTCGATTCTCAAGACCACTAGGCACCTCTGAGGTTCCCTGAGCAAGGTACCGTCCTCACACACTGCTCCCCGGGCGCCGTGTTCCTGCTGCCCCCTGCTTCACTTGGTGAATGGGTTTAATGCAGAGGAAGTATTTCGTGCTGTTCACACCGTGTGCTGTGGTGTGTTCATGTATGACCAAATTGTCACTTTCACTTCACATGACTAAGAAAAGACTAGACTTGAAGCGAAGACTAGACTAAAACTAAACTTAAAACAGGCCGCCAAAAACAACACTAGTAAACTTGCAGATTTCTGATTGTTTAAATGATGATTTCATAATTGTGTTTGCACATAATTCCTTGTTACTGTAGGTGAACCAATGGATATGTTGTCCCAGCATATGCTGTGTGGCCGAGGAGAACTTAGCCGTGACTTATATATGTGTGTTTGTTGATGTGTGTATGTTTCAGACCTGGACAAGCCTGTGCTCACAGTACACCAGACCATCAGTGATGTACGGGGTAATTACTACCAGGAGAAGACGGTGTTTCTGCGTTGTACTGTCAACTCCAACCCTCCGGCCAGGTTTATTTGGAAACGTGGAAACACCCCCATTGAACAGAGTAAAGACAATGGAGTTGACATATACGAACCCTTATACACACAGGTAATCACTTCACACACAGGCCACTGCTGGATGACAAAAATATGAGAAGTTTGAGATATTTCACTTATTAAACATGCAATAAATATGTGAAGAAGCTTAAAGTTTATGATGACACCCAAGAGAGCTAAGGTTCCAGTTGCAAATGGCGCTTGAAGAAAAGCCGCCTCAGTCTGCCCTTGAGAAAATATGAAGCAGTATGTTCACAAGTTATTATTTCTGAGCCTATTCTCAAATAATCATTACACCACCCGCTTGCACTCTTCACAGTAGATATGTTTTATGTCTTACGGTTTGAAAGCCAATGTATTCAATTCCCTTGGTTGCCATTCTACAGATGATGTACTTTGATTAAGATCTCACAGAGCTGCCATGCTACTTCTTAAATCGTCAGAACAATTTACGCTCTGTATAAACATCAATGCTGTCTTTTAACAGCAATAGACACAATGATAGAAATCAGTGTTTCATGCAAACTCAGTTTCATACTAATGAGGTGTGTTGTGTAGGCCCCTGAAAGACTTGAAGCCATCACTTATTATTAGGCTTATCCTTTAGGCCTTTCTTATCAAATATGTCCATCAGCGATGCATTCAGAGACTGTGGTGCTCTTTCAGGATTCAATCCAGTGTTGAATAATGTGAGAAGTGAAGGCTTAAAAGAGTCATAAGCTTCCTAAATTTAGGGTGGGGTTGATTTATGTGGCAATGGTTTATTTGAAATGCCAACATCTCTCCTGCATCTTTCTGCCGTGGCCCCAAGTTAAGATGATTCTTGAAATAAGCGCATTAGCTAACAAGCCGTCCAGAGCAGCAGGAACCTTATTTGGACTGCCACTGGAGGTTAAACCTCACAATTTACAGTATTGGTAGGTATTACTTATTGTTTTCTTAATACCACGATGAAATTGGAAACAGTGATTATTAATATTATTTGTTTATTAGGCAAATACCTCATTCAAATTCTTGCAAAATTTTCTTTAATTATACTTTAATATAACAACTTTAATGTAAAAGGCAATGCAAAATATTGCTTTTAAATAAAATTGTAGTAGATAATTAAAGATTTGCCAGTTTATACAGACCACCATCACATGTTGAATCACTGGATGTGGCAGAAGCCTGATGGCTGACCCTGGAAAGGGTCGCTAGAAACTGACCATGTCTTGTTCTGCCCTGGGAGAGGCACCAGGAAGCCGTGGGAAATGAGTGATGAACTCGTGATCTGAAAGCCATTATTAAAGTCCACTTTGCATAAGGAGAAAGAGATGGGAGGGGAGTAGAAGACTTGGATGATGGCTTTGTAATACATCACTCTAATGACAATGATTCATATCACTGATGGACTCGGCAAAATGACTGATATTCATAAAACCTTTGAGTCTATCTTTCTCTCCCTCTCTAACTCTTTCACCCCCCATCTCTCTTTTGCTCTCTCTCTCTCTCTCTCTCTCTCTCTCTCTCTCTCTCGCACGCTATCTCTCTCTTTCTCTCCCTCCCTATCTCTCTCTCTCTCTTTCTGTCTCTCTCTCTCTCTCTTTCTGTCTCTCTCTTTCACTCTCTCTCTCCCTCTCTCTGTCTTTCTCTTTCTGTATCTCTCTCTGTCTCTCTCTCTCTCTCTCTTTGTCTGTCTCTACTGAAAAAATGTGAAAGGAAATAATGCTTTCCATAAATTCAATCTATTTCCATGAAAACATTCTACTGTATCTTCTTTTAAATAGGTTTTGGAAAACACATGCCACACGAGTCAATAGGCAACTTACGAAGGAGGTCTTACACTGAAATTGTACTGTGGGTAGATTAATTTAAGTGTCTGAGCAATACACTTTTAAGACACTAGAAGTAATTAACACAAGTTTTTAAAAGATGGAGAGAAGAAAATTCTTTACATAATGCTGACAATTATTCAATCGTGCATTAATGTAGGTTTTTTTAAAATCCTTTTTTTTTTAATTCGGGGCTTTCACTGAAGTAACGCGAATGCTGTAGGTGTCGGCGGAGATCAGGCATCCCATTACTTGGGATGGGACTATTTCACCAAAAGAGACTGTAATAACACTGCTTTCAGATACATAGACTTTAAAATGGAATTGGTCCCTTTTTTGCAGCTGCTATAACCCTCCCCAGGCTCTGGACTCTGAGGGGAGCTTGTTTTTTTGTGACAAACTAGATGAAACGTGAATGCCCTGCAGTGGCAAATAGTTTTGGTTTCATATTTGATTTAATTTAATTCATGTTTAAGAGATTTACAATATTTTAACTGTAACTGTGTGACTGTGTTAAAGAAAACGCTGCTGTTACTTATTTATTCAAAGTGTTTGCAAACCAAATGTTACTGCACTTTTGTTCATATAGCAGTACTTACACTGTAGGTAATATATATATATATGTGTTTATATACATAGCCCCCAGGGTTGTAGGAAGTTCTGACATCTGATAAAACAGCTGTGTTCAAAGCTACGACTAGTTTTTTCAATTTAAATATGTGGCTGACCAGGGTTTATTACTGTCCACAAAATTATGATCAGTAAAAAAATATTTTATACTGTTCTTGCCTTCTCAGTCTCAGCTTTAGCGGTTGCTAGCCAGGTGTGTTTAGCTCGTTACTCTCGGCCACAATATAAAACAGTTACGGGGAGCAGGGTCCGTTCTTTCCTCCCTTGGAAAGGCAGCAATTATTTACTTTCTCCAAAAAACAAAAACAGCACAGCCATGTAAAACTCCAAACACTCCCGCGCTACCACACACAGAAACACTACATCTCCCAGCCTCACTAGAGGCTCAATTACCCAGAATGCAAACTTTCTCAAGGCAACAGGCTCATTCTGTAACACTTTAATCGAAAATGGCATCGACATTAATAATTTCTTATCGATTCCCATCTCTACCCCTGCATCTTTTCCCTCAGAAACTCTTTTTTTTCTTCCCCACATCTTTCCCCTCAGAATATTTTTACAGCCAAAACAGGTGGGCGGAGCTACCAGGCCAGTTTCTCCTCCCTCCCACACGCTGCAGCTTGTGAAACTCAATGAAACCAAAATGGAATATGAGTTCGTTATCCATTTTTCACACCTGCTACTACAGCAGCTTCAACAGCCAGTACATCATTTTAATTCAATAATGATAGCTAGACTTATTATTTTTCATTTCAATTCATAGTCTTTTTGTTATATAATTTAAAAATAAAAGAATAATGACTATATATTTATGGTGGCTTGGGATCATTTGAGGGGGGGGGGGCTTCAGACCTTCAGCAGAATTCAAATGAACTATTTTAATCTGGATTAATTCCAAGATTAAAGTGAGATTAATCTACATTAAAAAAATTAATCTATGCCCACCCCTAATATATATATATAGGGTGGCGGTAGCGGTAGGATACTTTCCTCTGGACCAAGAGTTCACAGGTTCGAATCCTACCTTCAGCACACCACCACTGGGTCCCTGAGCAAGACCCTTAACCCCAAGCTGCTCCAGGGAGAGACTGCCCCCTGTAGGTAGGGAATGGAAGTCGCTTTGGATAAAAGCATCTGATAAATGCTTTTATATATATATATATATTTATGCCTTTTAAGTCACAATTCAGTGTTTTTGTGCCTGAAAATGTATCTGACTTTAAATGTTAATAAAAAATATGTGGAGACAAAGAAAGAGAGTGTATATAACTAAGATATGGTACCTTTATGCTGGACTTTTAATAATTTGAAAATGTTTGTGTGTGTGTGTGTGTGTGTGTGTGTATGCATATGTTCACAGGGTGAGACTAAAGTGTTGAAGCTGAAGAACCTGCGGCCTCAGGATTTTGCAAACTACACCTGTCAAGTGTCTGTACGCAATGTGTGTGACATACCAGACAGCTCAGTCACGTTCCGTCTAACTAATGCCACCAGTAAGTTCTCTCTTATTTTCTCTCTCTCTCCTTTTTCCGTTCCCTCTCCCTTTCTCTTTACCTACATTTGTTTTGGTCTGGACTTTTTTTGATTACACAACTGAGATATTTATTTTTAGAAAGAATTAAGTACACATCCTCTGTAGGGAACACACTGACATTTTTCATCAAATTTTTGGGGCACAATTTCTATTCTGTGTTAGAAAAGCCGGACACATTGTCGATCTGTTACCCCTTTTCCACTACACATATTCTCATGCTTTTACACCAGACAGGAGCTCAGCGGGAGCCGCATGAGAATACGTGACAGGCCACGCCCCAAACAGAAACAAACATGGCCGAACTCAGTCCCTGCTTGCTGGCTATTCTCCAAACTTTGAGGATTTATTTCAGTCCAAATGCAGATTATTCAGTGGGTTATTACCGTTAAAGAGATCGACATAGACAACAATTACCTGCTAGACTCCGCCCACCGCTTGTGATGTCAGGGGTTCGAGATCAGCAGAGTTTAGGCGCCGGTTCGGTGCTTGTTTTAGGAACCAGCACTGCACTGGTTCCAAAATTGGGAACCGGCACAAAACCGGCACGGGAACCAGAGCAGTGGAAAAGGGGTAAGAATAACTCAAAAGGCGAAATAGTGTGGTTTAGACAGGATCAGAGAATCTTCCAAACAGAAAGCATTGTGGGGTGTTGCTGGTACGGAGTGGTTATTAGTCCATTTCTGAATGTCTAGCGGATCCAGGGTTTCATTTCACGCTCTTATAACTTATTCACTCAGTCAGCTTGCATTGTTTTCTAAGTAGGTGCTAAATAATAAGCCCAAATGTACGGCTTGATGCTCACGCTCTGAGGACACTTGCGCGCACACGCTTTTACTAGAGCTTGGGTTTAGTTAAAGGTTGCTTCACAAAATAAACAGTGTAGATGCACCAGAGTAGCTTGAGTGACAAAATGCACTTGTGTTTCTCTCTTCCATGCTTTGGCACCCCTTTTCCATCTCTCTCTGTATAATTAATTTAGCACTGACTTTTCCCTTTCCCTGTTTATCTTGTTTTACAGAGATGAGAGTTTCTCTGGTTTGTTAATTCTCTTGCTACAAAGGCTCATTTATATTGTAACCACCATAGTCCTGTCGTCGTCTTTCTTCACAGTTACTCATACCCATGTACAGAAAAATAAGTCTCAGCAATCTGGGAAAATCAAAAAAGATGGCTAGTGTTTATTTATTAAAACAAATATCATAAATACACATAAATGTTTATTAGTTGATATAATTAATGTTGTTAGTTACAAGTCATAATTAATAATAAATTAACAATAATTAATTAACAATAATTAATTAATTATATTGAATAATTAATTAATTAAAATAAAACATTTGCATTAGTGAGCTATTTCTTACCCTATAGTTAGCCAGTTAGCATTTAGACTTGACCTTGTTTTAGCCAGTCAGAATTATATTTGACTGCTTCATCAGATATTGAAACTCATCCTATAGAAGAGCTTCTTTATTTGTGTAATAACTGCTTTTTAATGTTTTAAGGGGTATATGACCTAAGACAACACCTACTAAGAGAATCATGTCCAAGACATGATCTGTTGATGTACAAACAGAAATTAGGTGCACATCACAAACAACTGATGCTGTCAGGTGACCATATATAATATGGATTATGGTGATCAGTGATTGCTTGAAACAGTTTGCTGTACTTCATCTTCTCCAGTACCAGCTTCACTGCCAAGAGTTCCCTATTGCCAATGCTATAGTTACCTTCAGAGACATCTTAACCAGTCTACCATGCTACTTGGACAGTACAGAGCTGGGGTAGAATAGGCACTTCTAGATATAATTTGTATACATTATATAGCTGAAAGTTTTAGAAGAGGAAAAAAAACTAAAGTAAACAATTTTTCTAAGGAGCAAATGTAGTGAAAAGAGCACCACATTTAAAAGGGCAGTGAGAAACAGCCACCATGCCACCACCAAAAGAATCTTTTTTATATATAGCTTAAGGGAAAGCCTTCCTTTAATCTATGTGTGTAACAGTGCAATATATTGTTTTATAATATTCTTCTTAATTAGCTTAGAGTAAAAACCTGGACTGTCTGGCATCCCTGAGGAGCACCTACTCAAACACAGCCTCTAAACTGTTTATTAACAGTTCAGTCAGGTGTGTTTGATCTGTGAACCCTCCAACTGTGATGGACGCTGGCCCTCCAGGCTTCTGGATGCCTTCCTTCCAACCATACCTTGTATCTCGAATCCTGGTTTGGAGCCAGGACCGATGGTATAAATCTGACTTGATGGCATAAACATGGTTCTGTTCTGTGATACCATAACAAAAACTGTTCTTATTAATGTCTTATTAATGGCTGGCCCCTTTTTGATCATTGTTTATAGAAATCATAAAGAACGAAGTTTGGAACCTAGTTGTAAAAGCATATCGTCAGAACCAATGACAGAGAATAGCACTGATCCAGCACATTATAAATTACTAATGAAGAAGATGAAGAATGTTTTTGTTTTTTTGACTCAGTTTGTTCAAATTAGAAGTATTAAGAATTCACAGAAAAGGCACTGTGTAATCATTTAAAAAGATATGGAGGTGCTAAACTGTTTTTGCCATCAGATGATGTGGTGTGATATTCCTCCCACATTGCATCTCTTGATTTCAGTTCAGGGCTCCTCTACCTCCTGTCCTTATCCAACTAAAACAAACTCTTTTCAATAGAACCTTCCATACATTTCCCAAAGCCTCTTGACTGGTTGTGCCCTTGGTGGCAAAAACACACACAGGCAAATATTGGCATTTGTTTTGCTACAAGACACCCCGGTTTTAGAAGAGTCCTGTTGATTTTCTTTCTCTTTTCTCCAAGCTGGGAAAAGACATGGTGTTGGGACCAGAGTGAGAAAAAGTCAAACCCACAGATTCTTGCTGCTGTATATTTTCCTGTGTTTGTAAAAGATTGCGGGAAAGTGTCCCAAACATTGAGAGTGTGTTCCTGGGAGAGGAGGCTGAAGGAGACTGCATCTGTGGAAACTTTTTAGTGCATGGCTGTTTTATATTACAGTCAGTTTATAACAGTGTGAAACTCCAAACCGGCCTTCTTTTGAAGGTCAGTCTAGAGCCAAAACACAGAATAATTTACTAAAAGCTGATAAACGTAACAAATTGTTCCCTCAATATCATTACTATGTGCTATGTGCAACATTTTGGCACCTCTGGTAAATTTTATTAATTACGATCGCACTGTAATTTCTGTTTATTTTTTATTTTAACACGTTTACTACTACTACACTGAACAAAAATATAAAAGCAACATTTTTTTTTTGCTCCCCATTTTCTACATACATAAAAGACCCATTACTCTCAAATATTGTTCACAGTGTGTCAGTCGTCTATAACATACACGTGGTGTATTATGGAGAAATGAACATTAATTTCAGGGGCAACAGTTCTGGTAGACATTCCTGCTGTCAGCAGCCAATCACACGCTCCCTCAAAAGTTGCGACATCTGTGGCATTGTGCTGTGACCAAACTGCACATTTCAGAGTGGCCTTTTATTGTGGGCTGGGATGGATTATCTGGGTAAAGGAGAAATTGTCACGGTGAGGGTCAGAATGAGATGTGAACTGTGCCCAATGTGTAGCGTGGTGGAAGAGCTTAAACGTGAGAGTCACGGAAAAGCCGGTAAGCCACGAGTTCACACCAAGATGAACCCGCACTCTGAACACACACTGACAGGTGTATAAATAGACTCCGAGGAGTCAGAGTACTCACGGTACTGGAGAGATGACTCAGAGATGAGTTGGAAGGACACGTTGGCATGAAGGAGGCCACTTCAATATCAGTGTGAAGACTGTCACTTACTTCCTGTTTATATACCTGACGTCACGTGATCAGGTGCGTGTGACAGAAATGCTCACTAACACAGATGTAGGCAGATTTGTGAACAATATTTGAGAGCAATAAGTCTTTTGTGGATGTAGAAAATGTTTCAGATCTTTGAGTTTAGCTCATGAAAAATGGGAGCAAAAACAAAACTGTTGGGTTTATATTTTTGTTGAGTATAATAATAAATTGTGCTCTGTGCAGACGTTATGGTTGAGTTTTTAATGTTTTGTGTTATTTTTTCCACTAGAATCTTTATAAAACAAATTTACAAAACAAATAAGACTTGAGCACTTCACTTGGCAGAAGTATGCCAAATGAATGTCCCGTAGAGTACGTGTTAACCTATATTTTATAATTGAATTTGTGGCATTCTAGAGTTAAAGGTCTGCAGGCAGTGTAGGCAAATTCAAAAGCTTAATAAATACATACACTTTTTAAAACAACTACATTCAGTTTTCCATCACATAGGCCTTTAAAATTAGATAACCTTATAAAACACAATTCTAATGCTTTATTTCTTGCTGCCATGGTGCTGTAACAGCAGATTCATTGGCATTTCTGTCTGTGCGTTTAGCGTATCTCAGTTACAAGAAGCATCAAAAGGGAATTATATCACTATGGCACTCAGAATCATGCAGCCTCGCTCCCTTTTTCCCCACCACTTCTTTGTCTAACTTTTAATTGGCTGATTGCGAGTATGCTTTAGCAGAAGAGATGGAGTCAGTATTATCAGATCGGAATAATGAGAAAGCAAAAAAAAAAATGCAAAGGGAATCATGTCAGATGTGGGATGGGGAGACATAAGACTGAAGGGAGGCAGACAGATGATGGGGAGATGTAGTTTATCAGAGATTGTCTGAATGGAAAAGAAAAAGTTATTCCTTTAATGCAAAGGCCAAAAGAGGTCGCTTGTGCCTTGTAATGTACTCTTCATCTTTAATTACACTATACTCTCTAAAAAATGACCAAACTGGGGTGCTACGCTTCACACTACATACCCTAAAAGGTATTTCCTTACTACCTTTAGTCAGGGGTTATACTTGAACCATATTTAGTTGGATCTATGCTCTTTATGTTCACTGCAGGATTGTTCTTTTCACCTTTTAGGGCTGAACAATTTATCACAAATTTAGCGTCATCGCGATATCAACATGCGCAATATCCATATCGCTAAAGATTGACTGAACTGCAATAAATGGTGTTTTTCCAAAACTCTTCACCCAGAGCCACAGAGAAGAGGGCAAAAACATCACTGGGCAGTTTCTTCATCTTCTGTGCTGCTGTTATAGATTGTTTTTCCTTTTTCCTATTTTTTTTCTGGCTAAGTACTCACTATAATTTAAATTATGTTGACATTTATTTAACATATAAAATTATTGCATTTTTTTTTTTTTTTTAAAGTGACCAAACTGTTACTGGGGTGCTACTCTTCACATTTCATACCCTAAAAGACATTTCCTTACTACCTTTAGTCAGGGATTATACTTGAACCATATATAGTTGGATCTATGCTCTTTGTGTTCACTGCAGGATTGTTCTTTTCAAAATGAATTCACATGTACCTTTCTATTCTATTTTACCTTGTAAATTCGTCTCATGCATTTTTTAGCTTTAATACTTAATTTGCAAACAGCTTACCTTGTAAATTTACATTCAGCCGACAAATAATAATGAATTCTAAACTGCGTGAAAAATAGAATTAATTTCCAATACAGTGTAAGAATATTTCTCCTTCTACTTTCTACTTCAGACTCAAGCTAGTTAACAGTTAGCAAACTGCATTGTGGTCATGTTGAATCTTATCATTAATTAAAAATCTAATTAATTTTTAAACACCACTAACCTTAAAATGTCTAGATCTGACATCTTACGTGAGACCTTATAAATACCTTCCCACACACTATTATCATTTCTGATTAGATTTTTCCTCATGCAGTGCATCCTCAGTAGGATTTAGGTCAGAGAATGTTTAAAGCGTACATTTCATACGACACTGACAGGATATGTCTATCTAATATAACTTACTGCACAAACACACTCCAGCCTGAAATCAGTCCTAAGCTATTTTTAAAAATATGTTTATTATTACAATTATTACTACATTTTATCTCAAATTTACATCACACAATGTGTGTGCTATCTGGAAGAACTGCATGATGCATATCCCACTGGCCTTGTTTTTACTATCAATACAGCTTTTCATGACCACTTTTTTATTCAACACTTGAGAAATGTAGTTTTTATTGGTTTCTACCAGATTGTTATTTATTCCTTTTTGGCCAAGCAAGCAATTTTATATAATATTTTATATAATGTCATATATTTATATATAATGTTTATATAAATTGTATATATTTTAAATATTTTTACTACATAAAGTTTTTAACTAACATCAGTTCTTGCCATAAGTACCAAATATCTATTCCTTCTTGTTGTTGTTGTTGTTTTATGTTTGCACATGTTTGCACAGTTTGTTTGCACAATGCACTTGTTAGAAAACAACCTCAAAAATGGCCATTTTCTACATTTGTTCAATGCTACTGGGGCCAGAAATGGCCACTAACTACATTTCTCAAGTGTCGAGTTTAAAATGAAAGCATTTGAACCTACGTTGTATGATGTAACAGTGCAAAAACAAGGAATTAAAAAATGTAGTTTTCATGGGTAGAGTCAAGTGTCACAATTGGACGTAAGGAGTGTATTATATATTGTAGATATATTAGTCTATTATATATAGTATAAGTTAAAAAATTAAACGATCTGAAAAAACTCCAGACCAATTATTTATGCATTCTTCAACAAATGTAAAGCCATTTCAAAACTGAACACCAAAAATAATGGTAACTATATATATATGTAAAATCAAATGACACAGTAGAAAGTTCTCATTCATTATTTATCATCTGTACATGAGTAACATGGGAGAGAGAGGTCTGGAGAAGGATAGAGGTCCGTCCTGCTTCACTGCTTGGTCAATACATCAATACAGGACCACAGTTACACTGCCATCAGCTCTACAAGCACACACACACGTCTCTACTGATCTGACGACCTAGTAGTAGGTGCACATATGAAAATACACACAAACCTGATGCACATTATCCTGTGCCACACACACCTAGACCTGCAGCTACACATGGATCATGCAGGCAAGTGTAAGCATGTATGCCACGAGCTTCGCCCCTGGCAAGATTCATTCTCAGTGCCACTCACACACTGCTCTGATGGACAACCTTGAGGCAGGTCTATGTAAGTATGTATGTCACACACCTGTCTCCTGTCTCAGTCTGAGAAACCAGGAATTATTACTACAATTATTACTACAGCAGCACTGCTGGCGGAGGAAGTGCATGAATATGTCGCTTGTGTAACTGTAATTTAAAAAGTAAATGCTGTACCAGTTACGTATTTAAATATCGAAGTACTTAATACTTAAATACAGAGTTGGGTAATTCAGGTCCTGAGAATAAGAATCCTTTCCAGGATCTGACTGCTAGTTTGAGGGGACCTAATAAGCCCAATAAGGCTGGAAGAAAATCCTGGGGCGGATTTTACTCTCTGGACCTGAATTATCCAGCTCTGCTTAATTATCAAAAAACAGTTTATCTTATGTGTAAGGGACAGGTGTTGAAGCGACACTGACTTTTCTGCCCATTAGTTTTCTCCACTTACACCCGCTACCTAGGATTTCCCCTATGATGCTACACCACCAGCACAGAAGGGTGTTGGCGTGCTCTTAATCAGTCAAAGGGTCACGGCGTCTTTCCTCACTGGCGCTAATGCAGCATCACTGGCCGCGCTCAGTGTGCATCATGCTGGAGAGAGGGAGGGTCTTCCTACTCACAGTGAGAAAGCAAATCTAAAATGTAGACATTTTAAAATACAGAAAATGATTATATGCATCATCGGCAGGTATTTCAATAGTAATACTTTTGAAGTTTAAATGTTATTTGGGGCTGTGTTTGTGTGTGTATTTGCATCATCTACATGTGTGTCCATGATTTTTCTGCTGATATATTAGTAGGTTTTGTGTTGGAGGGATATGTAGGCATTTTTCTCATCTGTCCTTGTGGCATGAATGGCTTCAGGATTAGATTCTTCTTCAAGTAGGTCAGGGCCCAGGCACCCAGACAGATTCACTCACACGTACACACACACACACACACACACACACACACACACACACACACAAATGGTCTACACACACAAAGGCCCAGATTGATTGATTTTTATATAATAATCCTCACATTGGTTTGAGGCTTGCTCTACTTGTCAGAGATGCTACACTAAATCCTCCTTTCGCAAATAACAGGACCATAAAACCCTACTCAGGATTCCCTTTTGTACTCTCCTCCACACCTCCCCCCCACCGCACACACACACACACACACACATGTACAGCAATGTGTCTGAATTCATTCATTTTTTTTTAAAGCTATCAAGAAATTGCATCATTGCATGGAATTATCTCATTTAATGACATGTTGCTCTCAGTATCCCATATAAAATTAAAAAAAATAAAGGTGCTAAAGAAAACGTTATGTTCCCCAAAGCATGATAATATTATGCTTATAGTAATATTATCATAATGATTAATAACAAGAATGTTAATGAAAGAGTGGGCTTTAGTATGTCTGCTAAACATCACCCCCAGTCTCCAAGGAATTTCACGGGAGGCTCTACCCTAAATAACACACACACACACACACACACACACACACACACACACACACACACACACACACACACACACACACACACAC
>JBBJLR010000153.1:21538346-21552172 GCA_037577145.1 Brachypetersius gabonensis
CCTTTTCCCACAGATTTATACCTTTTCCCACAGTATTTATACCCTTTCCCCCCAATATTTATACCCTTTCCCCCCAGTATTTATACCTTTTCCCCCAGTATTTATACCTTTTCCAACAGTATTTATACCTTTTCCCCCAATATTTATACCTTTTCCCCCATTATTTATACCTTTCCAAGAAAAGGCATTAGTTTTGAATGGCTGTGAGAAGTCAGCTGTATCTGTCTGTTAGTATATGATGGATATTTTAAAAAGTGGAGCTGATAGAAGAGCAGTTTTATTTTATATCTGACCAGATTGTTTCCTGAAACAGTTTTCCCTGAAAGTGTATGACGACATTTCGTTCACATCGCCACGGCTGACATTTCAGTGTCTTCATGTGTCTGCATGAGTAACAATGGCGCATGCTTTATGTGGCTAGTTGCTCGTTGAACAGTGCCCAAAGCTAAAGGTCCCACTACCAGATACAGGCTCAGGGGGTTTGCCTTGTTTTGTGGAGACAAGAGCACTAAAGCCCACATTTTATTGGAGTTTGTTACATTTTGCATCTGACTTTGTGCATTAAGTTTTAAGTTTCATTTTTATGGCATTTTGATTCGGACTGATCCAGATCCATTGTCCCATAACAGAAATAAATTCTGCTGATTATTGATCACTCATAACCCCTAGTCCCTCAGCTTGAGCTCCAGAATTGGGGTCTAATTGCTTTGATAAACCAGCATCCCCTAAATTCACTGGAACGCTCTCTAAGAACTCATTGTCAAACACAGCTGCATACGCCCAACATGTCTTCACTTCAGAAAAGAAAGGACACATTCACTACAGAGAACCCATTCTACACTCTCTTTGCTGAATTTAACATGCTGGAGAAACAGCAGGAAAATGCCATCGTTCAGCTCCTGCCACGACTCCCAGTATTGTTCCTGCCTCACAAAGGCAAAAGCTAAAAAAAACCATTTACAACAGTTGTAGGGATGTGCAGTCTGTTTTGCTTCAGCTGTAGCTGCTAAACAAAACATACATAACTCGAGAGTAAAAAATAGATCTGATCAGGATTTCTGTATAAGCTATATTTGAATCTGCCAAGTGCATTTGCACTGGTTCTGGAGTTAGTGACAATCTGCTCAAACGTAAACAGAACCTTAGAATAATGCCACTATTGTAACATAGCATACTGTTTTATTTACTCTGTCTGTCAGCTGTCCTTCTCACAAAACCCTCAACATTTTCTAGTATATTCTTGAAATATGTGACACTTTTTTATAAATAATGTAAATTTACCCTTACATTATGTTGATGATTTTACACTTTAAATAGGCGAGATGAGATATTATCTACTGACATATGCATGAATTTGCATGTTTTTTGACAGAGAAAAGTCTAGACTGTAGCTACTGTTAGAAAAAATGTCAGTAATATTGTGAAGACACACTTCAGAGAAAGGATTTCAAAGAAATGACTGAAATCTCATTGTTTTATTGTTTATCTGGAAAACAATATGCACAACAGCACAGCCAGCACAGTCCATGTTTTATGAACGTATAAGGAAATCCGGTTATAAAATCATTCAGAATAAGGTTTGAAATCAATATGTAAAAGTTCTTTAGTGCAAAATAAGCATTTGGATATTGTGCAGCATTTGGACGTTGTATTTCAGCAGGAGGTTTTGTAGTATCGCATCTTTGCTGAGTGTGGTCAGGTTTCATTAACGTTTTCAAACGTTTTTTGCCGATTAGATTTTGGCATCTTTAAGGAGAAACCACATTAGCAGACATCGCTAATTAATTTTTTTTCAAACCGTATTATGTAGACACCGCAGTTACACTGATGTTTTACTACACACACATGCTGCTATGAAGTGTAACAGTGTAACATTTACGCATTAAGTATGAATCTAACTAATCTTTGGATTAGGGGTTTATTGATTGGGGTTATCGGCCTTGTGCACCTTTTATGAAATGAGCTTTTCTTCGTTGCCTTGTTGTAAATTTGATGACCGCAGACCAATCAGGAATGGAAATCTAAGCCAAGCTCATCAAATATTTAAGATGTGCCTTACCTCTCATCTGAAAAACACCCCCAAAAAAAGCAGCGCCAGAGGCAGGATGAGTGAGATCTTCAGGTCTCCACTGAATTATTGAAAAAGCCATATACAGGAAAAAGTGGTGATGTGTTTTAGCAACTACTGCTGGTTTATTTTTTTTTACTGCCTGTTAGTTCTACTGGTCATATTTGAAGCTGTAAAGTTGTAAGTTGTTTTAAAATGCTGGATAACCGTCCAGTTATGATTATGATCATAAAATATAGCGAGTTTTAGAATAGCTCTCTCTGTGGAATCTCATGTTGCCTCTTCAAAAGCATTTTTAATTCTGTAGATCATAACATTTTGCTGTTCAAAATAAAAGCTTTTGTGACAAATCCATTAATATTGATCCTACTGGAGGACGCAAAAGTAGATTTCCCCAAGTCAAGCCAAAGAGGTGTTTATCATTTCATATTCAAATACTGAATTTCCATTCCTTATACACAGCGCTCTGTTAAACTAAATCATTTTTCTTGCAGGTAAGACAGGACTTGGCGCTTATACCAGATCCTTGTGTGATATTTTGCTTAAAGCTCGTAATGCAACATTATTAAAACGAATGATGAATCTTATTTAGGTGTGATGTGGTCTGATATATTATATGAATATTATGAAAATGTATTGGTGTGCATTCAATGCTGTTATATGGAATGACAAAGGTAAAGTGACACAGACGCCCTTATCCAGAGTGACTTACAGTCATTAGTTACAAGAACAGTCCCCCTGGAGCAACTCAGGGTTAAATGTCTTGCTCAAGGACAGAAGGGTAGAAAGTGGATTCGAACCTGCAACGTTTTTGTGATCATTGGATTCACAGATGAGTGTTTTACCCACTGGGCTACTACCGACCCTTTTTACTTTTCTCTATTGGTCACACTGGAACATTTAGGAAAAGTCTGACTCAAAGTTATCAGTGTTTTTCCTTTATTCAAAACAGTTTGTGAATTTACAGAAGAACAAAAAACAAAACCTCTATACTTCTAATCATAATAAGTCCCATTTCAATATTATCTTTGTAGCTTTCCATCGATACCAAACAGTAAACTAACAGACTGTTGACATTTGGGCAGAAATGTCCCAATCTAATGCAAAGCTGTGCCTAGTTTACATTCACACACTTCAGCTGTGTCAGGATGAGGATCAGGACCAGGATCACTTGTGCAGAGGTTCGCACAGCCCACACACTGATACCTGGCCGCACTGCCCACAGGCCTGACCCATGCAGGAGCCAGATAGCAGTGAGAGTAGGAGCCTTGACTGGAAAAGACAAAAAAAGACAAGAGTTCTTACCAGAGGAGAGAAACAAAGAGGGCAAATTAACGATTTATATCCATCATTGTGAAAGGTCACTCAGTCATAGAGCGTTCTACCTTTCAACCCCTAACAGTCGGATGTGCAGGTCTGTGTGTGTCTGTGTTTATATGAACTGAAAGAATGGAGTGTGTGTGTGTGTGTGTGTGTGTGTGTGTGTGTGTGTGTGTGTGTGTGTGTGTGTGTGCATGAGTGGGTATTGAGTGTTCTGTCCCATTCTTTCTGAGGATACATACTGAGTTTGCACAGACAGAAGACCAATCACCTGTTACTTCTCTCCTTTTTTCTCCTCATTTCTTCACTTTTCTCATCATCTCTTCTTTTTTCTCCTGTACTCTTATCATTTCTCCTCAGAAGACAAATGATCTGCCGTTTCCTCTGTATTCCCCCCTGTTTTCTCCTGTAGTCTCTTTTCTTCTCAGCCCAGTGGCTTCCTCAGGGCCACTGTACACTGTATTGGTTGTCTATCCTTGTCCCAGGATTAGCTGCTCTTATCACAGAAAACTGCTAACAAATGTAACAAATAAGATTTATACTGTCTGTTTCCTGTCCAACCGTTATTTAAACATTTTTAGGGATTTTCACAATCCAACAAATGTGAAAATCTTTATTCAAGGCGATCTTACGTAAATCGCGATAAGAAGCTGCAAGTGCAGGACTACCCCTCGATTTTTTTTTTGTTTATTCCAGTTAGTTTCTCCCACTCCTCATCCATGTCTCCTCTCTGATGGTGGGTTCCACATGGTAGAATCAGTGTTCTGGTTAGGGTTCTGGATTGTTAGGCTAGAGTAAATTAACACAAGCACACAACTGCAGTTCAAATATTTCTGTTAATCTCAACTTAAACATTAATGTAATCAAATCAAATATAAAACCAAAGCTGTTCACCACTGCAGGGCGTTCACTTCTTATCTAGCCTGTTGTCCAGAGCATGGGGGAGCTGACCCATTATAGCAGCTTCAAAGAGGGACCAACTCCATGTGAAAGTCTTTTTTTTTAATGGTCAGGCGTCTTGTTTGGACAAAAGTAATGCTGACGGAGCTGAGATTTAAAAAGGCATTTTTGCTTGGAAGAAAGTGTGTCTTCGTGTTCTCTTCCATGTTTGCCATGATATTAAATAGCACAAAGCTTGCATTACTTTGGTGAAAGCACCAGAACTTTCAGTTTAAAAGGATATTTAAAAACTTTGTTAACGTGTGATAAATTTATTGCTGCGTTAGGTAAACAATTGCAGTTAATCATCAGTGAAATTTTATGATAATAAGACGCCAACTGGTACCTTCTACCTAGTACCTAGTACCTTTATATACACTTACATGGGCATTGGTTCTTATCTTTGACTTGCCAAACTTCCCACCTCCTTCAAAGGTCCTTGAATGTTAGGAAAGAAACAACAGACACTTGAGTTGTATTTTATTAAATGGAGGAATAAGAAGCTTTATTAGAAATCTATTGATTTACTGCCAACCCTAACCCCACTCCGCCATCATGATATAAATTATATTGATCTTTTAAATATAAAGCTACTCTTTATTTATTAAACTGGCTTTGTTGGCAGCTTGTATGCATAATGTGCTCTGTGTAGATTGGTGTATGTGTAGTTTGGGCATGTGTGTCTGTGAGCAAGAGGTTGAAGAAAAATGTGTGTACGTCCGCATGCTGAGGTACCCTGTAATCCCTAATATGTGTGTGTAAAGAGGTACAGATGAAATATGGCTCTTAAACAACAATACAAACGTATTTAGTTTGTACTTCATTTTTCTTATGTGTCGTGAAAAGCTGTGAGCTTTATGGGAAGCCATTACTCATCATTACTGCCGAAATACAACGGCTTTTAATTGGTCTCCGACTACCCATTCGTGTCCCTAAGCTCACAGTTATCTCAGTTTCTAGTCTTTAATTCGCTTGATCGTTCCACTTGTACGCCTGACTGAAGCGTGGCCATTCCATGATGACACCAGCCGCAACCCATCATTTACAGCCATTATGTCTGAAGCTCTGATAGCCATCCTGAGCTTCTTTTGGGTTTCTACCACAGCAGCTCAGAAGTCTTTAAAAGATCTATCGCTACACATCCCACATGTTTTATGCAGCAAATTTTATTTCTCACTCTCTCTCTCTTTAAAGAACTTCAAAGCCTGGACCTGTAGTTATTACACTGTTAAAAGATGTGTGACTTAAATAATGGATTACCAAGTGAAAAGCTACTATGAGTCAGGAGTTGTAGTGCATTTGTGCTGAATGTATGAACTGCCAGCAGCAGAGCTGTAGGGGACACAGTCGCTGGGCCTAAGGCTGCCATGGGTGGGATTTTGTTCCTTCAATAAGTGAAATTTAAAAATAGGTTTTCATTTAAAACTGTATTTTATGTGTACTCAGGTCGTCTTACATTAAATTTAGTTTTGTGGATGTACAGCTCCTTTAATTGTGCAGTTTACACTATAGGCAGGTATGCAACGTGTGGTTCAGTGCTTACGAGCTCATTAATGATAGACATTAAGCCACCCTCACCACAAGCTGAGTCGGCATCTCTTCTACTAAACCTGAGTCTAATCCGAGTCTGATCCTGTCAGAAGTCTGAAAAAAACAGTAGTGGTGTACAGAGCGAACTTATTTCAGCACAAGACAGCAAGGACACTCAAGGCAAAACATATAGTAGCTCTTTAAAGCGTTTGCGACATAGACCAGATGGCAGATTTCTTACTGGCTTAAGACAAAGGCAGAAATGACCATAACATTGTAGCATTGCTTTATTTTCACTTTGCAGGAACTTTAACCTGAAGTCCTAACAAGGAGTCAACTGGAACTCTAGCCAGGTTCTCATTTGTAAATGGGATATGTTGAACCATTTTGAAGTTTAAATAAGTTCCATTTAATCTTAAGGCTTGAGGAAGATTTTTTAATTGGTACAGAACCAATAAAAAATGTGGAGTTTTTTCAAACTGCAACAAATATCTTTTTTTTTTTAACATGGTTCTTAAGGTAACACAGCTTTGCTTGTGTTACACTTAATTTTTTTGTGTCAAATGTTCACAGTTAACACTGTTTAAAGGATTAATAGTAGAATGCATTTTGAAAACGTAATTTTCTCTGTTTTTATGTTTCCAGCTGTGCTTCCAGGATCAGCCCAAAGTCTTCATTCAGTTCTTCTGAGCATGCCGCTCCTTAGCTTCTTGTGCCTCTGTGTCCTGCTCCTGTCTAGATGATGGGCTACACATTTTTATGCTCCCTCGCGCAGGTCGCCCCCACTGGCAGCAACCAGCACTGCCCAGATGTTTCCCTTTCCTTGCCTCTCTTCTTTCTTCCACCTAAGCTTTTTTTATTAACTTATTCATATTTTCCATGTTTTTCCTGTTCACTCTGCTTCATCATCCTCAACCCCTTACCTGTATCTTCGTAAAGTCTTTTTTCTTTCATCTTAGTACCAGTTTCGATTGTTTTTCTCTGACTTGCAATGTGACATCAAAGCTGAAACCTTTTATTTTAAATTCATCCATATTTACTCCTTCCATTGCATTAATCTATTACTGTATGTTCGTAACCCAATCATCCTACCTCTGCACTCCTTTCTATGTTGCCGACACACCAAAGTGTCAACTTTGCTACCAAAGATGAGGCCGGTTCTTCGGATGAAAGAGAAACTTCTTCATGAGAAGTTTGGGGCAAACATGGGGCCAAAAAAAAGCCCCTCGAAGCAACTTTTCTCTCCTTAGACTGCAAGTGCACAGAAACGCGAATCCCCACCACGGATCAGCGGAATGTACGGTTGAAAGCGATAACAAATATCAGAATGGCCAAAACGAGATGAGAGTAAACCAGTTTTGGTGACCTGAATGGACCAGAATCTGTACATTTACATGTATATGATAAATCACGTATGTATCAACAGCCGAAAATGAATGGACAACGACTGCAACTTCTCAGACAATGATAAAGTTAAATTAAAGAAGCACAAATTTATATGCTTTTTTGTAATACTTTTGTTTTTTCCTGTGTGGTATTCATCTACCAATTTGCTGTATGCCTTGTCCTTTGGCTCACTTGTCAAGAAACAAGTTTTCCTGCCCTGCCGCTGATATATCAACTTAGTGGGAAGGTGCGTTGAACTGTAAGGATGGTTACCCTTTCTGCCCTCTGCCCACTATACCCTAGGAACCTGGATACCTGTCAATAGGAGTAATGATGTAATGAGCTCTTCTGGATAAATCGTCTTATGGATGAATTAAACCCCACACACACACACACACACATATCTCATATGCATATATATGTGTGTGTGTGTGTGTATGTGTGTGTGTGTGTGTATGAGTGTGTGTGAGATGCTAAATCATTTCTAAATACATGGGCACAAAGTTTGAGATGCCAAAGGAGGAACTTGGAACCTATGAGGACTTCAGAACGGACAGTCTACAGTCAAAGCCAGAGAGGTGATTTCCAACTTACAGAAGAGATGCATCCATGTATTTCAATGGCTGCCAGAATTGAATGTACCGAATATAAGGACTTCACACTTCGTCAGCTGTGATGTGTACATCATTATAAGGAACGGAATTGCACAGACAAGACTCATGAACAAAGAAGCATCTGGCTCATCTGGACAAACAGGACACCATCTTTCAATTAAATGATCAACATTTCACATTAAGCAATATAATATATTACAATAATTATGTAAAACATTCTGCAAAAAGCACACCTTTTAGCAAAATGTTTAGAATTGCTTCGAGCACATGCTTATTCAGACAACAGCTTGAGTCATTTCTTCTGGTCAGTCTTTACTGTTGGGACCAAGCTCCCATGGTGTGCATCAGGGTTCTATATTAGGTCCTCTGTGGAATGGATGGTGTTTTATTCGTATATGAAGGAATGACCATACAAATGCAGAATTTTGTGGAGCGTAAGGAGCACAAAACATACAATATGGAATACATAGGAAGTGGAAGAAACCGTGTGTGCCTCTTGAATATCCACATAATAAGTTGAATGGTCATTTTAAATTTAGATAGATGCTATCATACCGTCATATATAAATTTGCTTTAACTCAGTGTGCTGACATCCATCCTAGTCCAGGGTGCGACAAGTTTTAGCTTGAGAATATTTAAAAATATCAAAATCCAAAAATTTGTGTGGATTTTCTCATTCTTGGCTCCTGCTTGTAAAATTTGCTCACAACCATATTTAATCAGCTCATTATTTATCTTAAGATGCAATATTGCTTATGTCTGCTCTCATTCCATGTAGACTGATGGGTGTCAGCGTGGCTTCTCAAGTCATTTTCACAAGTATGTAGCAGTAACGAAACCTTCTGGGGTTCTGTTGTATCTGGTCTACCATACTGTACATCCATTAGTCTTTAGTCATGTTAAAGCTGCTTGTTACCACTCGCCTTCACTATTAGCACATGTACTCACCCATTTATCATAACCATTTATCATAATTAAATACTTTCACAATACAGTAATTGGATTTAGGAGAGCAAAGACTGTGCTACAAAGGAATATTAGTTGGTTTGTGTCACAACACAGTATCTGTTAGCTTCAGGATGTTTATGTATTTTTTGTGTTCGTGTTTTTTGGTGGTTTTTTGTTTGTTTGTTTTTTCATTGCATTTCAACATCATTACTTCTTTATTTTAGACACTACAAAAATATCTATATCAAGCAGCAGCCTAGCCATCATTACCTGTTTATTATATTTAATTTGGTTTCATGGTTGCACTGTTCAGGTCATCGCAGCGCACACACACCGGAGAAGTGATCAATTAATTGAATCCTACAATGTCGTATGTACATTATTGTTTAGCATGTTCACAAGATGTGTCTCTTTATTAATTCAGTAGTGTCATGCTGTGAGGGGCTGTGTACATTGAGAGTCACTACATAACGTACACACTAGTGTCTCTGGGATTTTCCTCAATATGTATGACTGTGAGAAAGGAATGGATTAGCTACAGTTCTGGTGCATTAAAGTAATGTTATGTAAATGACTGTGGCCCACAGTTGTAGCAGTGTGGGTGAAGATGTGGCAGGGAGGCACTCTTCTAATTGTACTGAGCTGTTTTTTAAACTCTTATTTCCTTCACTACTGCAATATGTTTCATTGTTGGGGAGGTCAGTTTCGTTGGTTTGAGGTAAAAGAAGCTTAGATGAATCCTTCGCCTTAAATGGTGATTAGAGGAGATATGTAGAATGTGGAGAGTAAATAACGGGGAACATGTATCTCACAACCCGCCCTCTCTAACCAAATTGCAGCATCTTAAAACCTTGACACAACAAATATCTGAAAGACTCGCTTTGAAATCTGAAATGATGAAATTCATTCTATACTTCTGATGAGCCATTACACTAGTACACTCAAATATTGCCCAAAGCCTTGATCTTCAAAATAGGTTTAAGAGTGTTATTAGCTATAATATTTAACCCATAGATGTCTGGTTTTAAATGCAGTTTTGTTGTTGTAATATTTAAATCATCAATGTCAGATTAATCGACTTTTATTTTAAAACACCAGCAGACTTTTTGTGATTAATGGACTAACAGAAATATAATTTACCATAAACTAAGAACCGTGATTATATTATAAGAGCCCAGTGATTTTCCCCTGATGTTTGTGTGGGTTTATGTACCATAAAAGTCTAAATTCCTTTTTACACCATTTTGCAACATCTCAAAATTGATTAGAACGTAACTGTTTTTGTTACTGTCTTTAAGACTGATATATGTAAAAGAGCTCTGTTCAGTTACCTCCTGTATAACAGCTGATGCTGAAACACTCCTAATCATGTATACGTCGGGCTAAACAAATGAAAAGGGAGATATATGCAATGCATTGGTTTTCACGACATCACAAAATCAATGAATTTTAAATTGGCTATTTTTTATAGCTTTGATTCTATTTATGGTCTGTTCGGACTGGGAAGTGAATGAGACAGTGTTTAAACGCTACGTTAAAATAGTGAGGAGCATTCTCTTTTTCTATGATATTGGCTCTTTAAGAACCATTTTGTTCCCTTTAAAGTTTCAATTTCAGAATTTTCAGAATTAGTAACTTTCAGATTTGATTGGAATTCTGTGTCTACTGGTTCAATACAGGTTTCTAAACTGTACACACAGTCAGAACTGAAAATATGTCCTACCTACTAACACAAAAACGACTATCAAGGTTTTGTCGGTGATAACTGTGACATCTTAGGGTTAGCAATCTCTCTCTTTTTTTAAAACGTGCATTGTGTCTCACATTCAGGCCTTACTGGCATTGTTACATTGCTTGTACTACAGAGATGCTTTATCACCATGAAAGCTGATGGTGAGTATGGTATGATATGGTAGCTGTATGAATCTTGGCATTCTGACTGTTGTGAGCACCTACAGCTCTGCCATGACTTATTTTCCATGCATTAACAAAGAGCAACTCCAACCCCCCCCTTGGGATAATGAAGTGGTCCCAGTTTGAAAGCCTAAAATGGGTCAGTTCAGAAAAACTGAGAAAGATCAAACTAAATCTGAAATGTTAAGCTGTTAAAGTACATCTGTACATCTTATTATTTATCTGTTTTGTTACTCATTGTGTAACATTAAGACATGAATGCTACTTAGTATTTACAAACTGGTGAAACAATTTTAATATAGAGCATTTGACCTGCAAAATGAAAGGACTGCAACAGTGTTTTAGACAGTGCCATGAAAAAACACTTTAGATTTTTTTTATGGGTGTATCAGTTACATATTTTAGATTTATTTTAGATATACATTGATGCGTAATTTCATAAGCAGATGTTTGAAGGTATATTGAAACAATAAAGGCCATATAAAAAAAGTTGACTGACACTTGACCAACAGACAGATGCTCACCTATAAACAGGAAATAAAACATGTAGAGTGAACTCTCAGGAAAAAAAGAGTGCAGTGAAACTTGCATTTTTCTGCCTTCAGATAAACCACAGCCCACCCCTTTTCCCCTCGCGTGCATCAGAAGTGAGAGGAAAACTCACAGCTCCAGAGCAAAACTGAGGAACAAACTTCAGCCCCACCCAAACAAAAGAATGCATTCAACTGAAAGGTTCCGAAAGTGGTTCTTAAAATAGGGAACCAGTAGTCATTCTTCTATATTTGCACAAAAGACCCATTTTATTTGAAGAGTGTAGATAAATCTCAAATTTGTAAATGACAAAAATGCCCAAAATATTGATCCTAGCCATGACAAAACAATATACTGCTCCACTTCAGTAGAGTGCAATATGTGGTCAGTGTTACCTACGTTATGTGCTTGTGAAGGGGGTCTTTCTTCCTATTGTCTCAAAAGTACAAAGTCAAGGGTTGTGCAAACTACATTTCACACAAAGACGAAGTGTTTATAACACATTTTAAATTCGTATACATAGGTTTTCCTTTGTCCCAGAAAGGTACAGTTTTCTGATCAGTGCCAAAAGCGGATTGTAGCCTCATCATCAGAATAGAAAATCACAAAATTCATAAAAATAAAACAATGACTGAACCATGTTCATCTTGTCGGGTTGGCCAGACTGTGTGTTATGTGCAGAAGACCTGAGAGTGGAATAATGTTTTTTTTTTTTTTTTCTTATTTTTTTTCCCTGAGATATACCAGTGCACAAGTGAGAGGAATGCTTGGAGTGCTGGGTGTTGTATATTCTCTGTCATGTAATGAAATATTTTAGAGGAAAAGTATATTTGAAATATGACTCCAAAATGTATAAATAAATAATCATGAAAGAACAATAGCCTTTTGTCTTTCTTTGTTGTTCCTTGTAGCATTCCTGGCTTGATCAAGTCAAATGCAGTACCTAAATAAATAAATAATAATAAAAAAAAAACTCAACTCAGAGGCCCACAGTGTCACGCTACATTTGTTAATGATTGCCTTGTTCACACTCCATTCTCAGATTATTCACGAAGCAGTCAGAGGCAGTGAGCAATTAGCAAAGGAAAGTCATTACTGAACACACTCTTACGTTTGTGCAGCAGGTTCAGGCATGCTATCTCCTTCAGGCATGCTTTGGCGCAAAAGAACACAAAACATCTAGTTGGATGTGCCACATGATGCTGGAAACAGTAGTGATGTATGGAGGTGAATTATTGGTTAAAACCCAAATTTAATTAACACTGGGCTGAAAACTGAGAAATCGATTTGCATAATGTGACGTCTGTCACTGTGTAACTTCTCTTGTTTACTTTTCTATACGCTTGTGTTGTTGTTCACCCGCGTTGTCCAGGTCTCTGTGCAGTTTCTTTTCTTGTGTACATCCCCACATGCTTTCATTGCTAGCCAAACATTGTCTGTGTCTCTGGAGTTTCTAATCTTTTTCATCCCCATGTTCTTTTTTTGTAGGTTTGCCCTTGTTCTCTTGTTGTGTATCTTCACATAATGTCTTCTGTTTTAAGATGATTATTCTGCACTGTTATTATTTATTATGACCAAAAGCATGGGCTATGTTACAACACTGTAGGATCAAGTTAAGCCAAATTATTTACTCACTTGGCTTGCCAACAGCATGTCTATGGCCAAAATGAATATAATGAGCATGGATACATCATACGCTAAGATTTGGCTGCTGTGTGACTGGTTAGCAAGCAGCCAATGCCAATGACTGTCCTGTATGGATTTTCAAATAGTGAAACCAATGCTTGTTTTCTAAACAAGCTTGATTTTGACAGCCGTTGTGGCCTTTTTCATTTTGTCAACCATTGCGGGTGCTTACATGATGTTGCCAATAAAGTGATTTTTTTTTTTTTTTAGCGGAAAAATGTTTCCCGAAGACAGATGGACTCTGTCAAGTCCAACTAGAATCTTTGACCAAATCCAAATACATATCCCAAGAGAAGTCCAAGACCACTGAAAAAAGTACTATATCGATGTGTATATGTCTCTACATGCTGTGTTTCCTCCCCTGCCTTACCTCCATGTGTTCACCAGTATAGGATGCTATCCCTCCTGCCCTGGGTGTTTTCTAGTCCTGTCTCGTCTCAGTGTGTCTTTGTTCGCACTTTGTGTTATTTATATGTGATGAATCAAATGAGAGGTGCTTGTTGAGAGGTACTGTATTATGTAGTCTCCCTCTCGGAGTTTGCGAAAACTGATTGGGGAATCTCTCACAAGGAAGGGGTGTCATGTTAATGTAATGTAAATACTTTTGTAAAGTAGTAATTCAAGCTTCCTTAGAGAACAACAGGAACACAGGCTGATCCAGAGAGTTGAATGCAGAACCATTGGAGTCTAAGGTTATTCTTTCCACTGAAACTTTTGATCAATCTTTTACTTTCTGAGCAGAGATGTTCACAAGTCATTTTTACAGAGTCCAAGTCAAGTCTCAAGTCTTTGAGTGGTCACGTTTACAAACAGTGACTCTAAATGTGGGATGTTTGAGCTGTAAATGTTGAGCTCTGAACGTTTAGAAGATATGCTAATTGGCCACGCC
>JBBJLR010000153.1:21552272-21566315 GCA_037577145.1 Brachypetersius gabonensis
TAACAACCAACAATTTATACAGGAAAATAATGACTATTAACAAGGTTGCCCAAACTTTTGCATCCCACTGTATATATGATAATTGTCCATGATAATTCTAGTTTTTGCAGTTGATAAAAATGCTTTGCCAGGAATCTTCAGCACTTCCATCTTCTCTTACTCATCCTGCCTCTTGAAATCCAGGCCAGTGATGGGTTGTCCTGGCTGCTCCTGCATCACCGTTTCTGCTCTCTCTCTCAGAACTTTATTAAGAGAGATTTACTCCTGTGAGTCTCTCTCAAGCCTGCCTCGCATCTCAAACACCCACACTCGCTCCCCAGCTGCCTGCTAAACGCACGGCTGCAGACGCCTGTGCAGCTCAATTTCAGCAACAAATGCCTCTAACGGAACCTGGTTAGGCGCGCCCTGGTGAGCTGAGGCCCTAAATTGAAGGGGAATTGGGTTTCTAACAAGACTCCAGAGCTCTGGTTAGCACTGACAAGCTGCTTTAAAAACACGACTATTAAAGCCCTCCATGGCCGACATGCACATTTGAATTGGCCTCTGTTCTGCTGAGGAGAACTTCACACACAGAAGAAGAAAACTCAGGAACTAATCTGTCTTGAAGCTTCTATATTGCAGTGTTTCTGCTTCTAAATGTACTTGTCAAGATATTTTGATTCTGAACAATTTGTAAGCTTTTGCTCGTTTGCTGCCATTGCTGCCATTTTTAATGCATTAACTTTTAGAAGTATCTTTCAAACAGCATTTCTTTTCTCCTTTCATATTGTGTGAATCTCAGAATCAGACTGAACTGCAGCGATAGTAATGATTCACCAGCTGAAACCAAAGATATGTTTGGAACCGAAGTTTCCAGGGCTAACAAACATTGCTAACAAATGCTAGAACTGAACACTCAGCTCTTAATTCAAGTGATTAATAGCAATGTCTTTTCATTGTCCCACTGAGACAGAAGTGGGGTTTGCTTTGTGTCAGTTTGGTTCGTTTGGGTGCTTTTATTTTGACTGGACAGAGAGTGGAACTCTTCGACATTGTTCTATGTTTCCTGAGAGCAATCGCTTCACCGGCTGCGTCCAAAATGTGGAAGTAAAGTGGGATTACGGCCTATTTGTGATGGCCACAGACCTTCACTCAGGGGTTTGTGTTGAAGGATGTTGTCTGAGAGGGTCCACATAGATCTAAGCACTTTCTCCTGCTTTTAATGGAGTTTTCAGTGGCAGCTGTGTGGAACTGAGCGTGTGCGCAGAATGAGCGGGTTTGAGACTCAAGTCTGCCAGAAGTGCAGTGCTGGGCCCTTGTTTTGTTTTCCCTGTTTCTGGGTCTGGTGCTGGGGGAATCCAGCGAGGAGCCCCAGCGAGTAGAGGGCCATCAGTTGGAGGTGGAGAGGGGATGAAGCTCAGACTTGCAGCACACTCAGGCCCCCAGAAAGTAGTGATGCAGTATAAATCAAGTTGAGTGCTGGGATTGAACCATGTGCTTGGCAGAGACAAAGGCGTATATTGGAAGACAGATACTATTGGAGACCAGCTTGGTGGACAGCAGTATCAATTTGTAGCCAGTGATGGGAGGTGTGGTGTAAGCCTCTGCCTTGTGGACTGAGTTGGGTGAACTAGCAATTTCTGTTATGTTTTATTTTGAGAATGTATCTTATTGAAGGGAAGCCCCCTTGGTTTAGTTTAATCTTTTTTTTGCTTCTATCTTGTTTCTGTTCTTGTTTTTTGTTTGTTGATTTATTTTAAGAATATTAAAATCGGTTTGTCTGCTGTGGTCTTATTTATTTGTAGTGCACTTTACCTTTTAGTCGGGGCCATGTTTTTTGCGGAAAAGAAGGGGTTACCTGAGGAACGAAGGGGGTTAATATGAGCAGAGAAATGATCTGGAACTGGAAATGAGAGCCAGCTTACCTTGCGTCTAGGACTAAATGAACAAAAACGGGACCCCAGACGTGTCTTGGCTTCATGGAAAACCAGTAGACAATTGTATAAATTAGATTTCAGGTTTCAGAATTTGTATTAATTACTTAGTTACTTAATTAGTTAATTTAGGAAAAGTGAAGCAATCCGTTTCAATCCGTGATAAAAAAAAACCTTCAGATCAAACTGAAGCAGAGCAGAAGGTTTGAAGAGGGTGCTTCTTAGAAGCTGGACAAATTGAAACAGGTGAGCTCTTTTGCATTTGTATCCAGGAGCTGAAAGTGTTTGAGCTGGTTATTTATCTTGGCTGTCTTGGTTGTTGTTATGTAACATTAGTGCCCACTATGATTGGTGAAATCATGTCATCTATGGAAGTTTACAATATTCTTGCATTTTCTGTTGTATTTGTGTGAAAAATACATCCCAATGGTGTGTGTGAAATCAGTTAGACTAGTATCCTAATTAAAATATTAATGTTTAAATGTATTGCACAAATCCACTTCTGTGATCTTGGAGGAGACCAGTGTTAGTCTAGAGAACTCTTTCTTTGAATCTTTGACGTTTAAGGTTAAATTATCCCATGGATATCATTAGGAGGATTGGTATCCCCTGTGATCTGTTATTTTGTATTTGATTTCCTTCTCTGTTTTCTCATCTCCATTGATTTTTGTGTAAAAATGCATTAACAGGGCCAACAACTCTATTCCAACTGAACCCCTTTTTTTGGTCCTTAAACATACATGCATCAACCATTTACGAGCAACCATATCATTTGCTGAAAGCAATACTCAGGTATCTCCCTTATGTAACCGGACTCTTGCCTCTACAGGCCTGTGCAGCAGTTATGAGAGCTACAATAGTAGCTGTATGGGGCTGTTCACACAAATGCATGTCAATAAGTCAGTCCATTAGTGCTGAAGGAGTGCAAGGCAGGGTGGAGAGGACAGAGGGCGTTGAGAGGGTGTTGAGCGCTCCCTTTGCAGCATGCACTACATTACCCTCCAGCTAACAAAGCTCTTCTGGCTTAAACAGCTCCACAATTAACTCATAAAGTGTAGCCTAATTTGACTTGAATTATTACAGTGATCAGGCAGTACAAAGTCACTTGAGTCCCAGGTTCCCAGTTCCAGTCCTGTTTACCCTAAATTATGTACATTTTTGTTTATTTCAATCATTTTGCCAAATGTACTGGACACAATTACTTATTAGAAACACATTGTGTGATACTTAGGTAAAGAGCAGAGACAACCAAAAATGTGCAGAGCCTCCTGAGTAGAGAACCAGTAGAGAACCAGTTTTCATTTCACCAGTAGTTCTCTACTTAGGAGACTAATTTTTGATTAGTATATTATACATACACTAATATATCCTAATCACAGCAAATCAGTGTTTTAACTAAGGCTGTGTAGTTCTGTATTAACTGTAATGGTGAATGTCCACCCGTTTGGCACTAACATATAACGACATAGTGACTGATTCCATTTGGTAGCTGGGATTATCGCAGCAAGGTTAATTAGATACTTTCGTTTAGATAGTTAGCTAGAGTTTTGTTTTTTTAGGGTGTATTGAAATATTGAATTGATTACAAGCTCTATGATGAATTACTCTAAATTAATCACACATATTGTTGCTATAAAAGTTGTTAAAAATGTAAAAGTAAAATGTAAAATTTAAATGAATAAAAAAATCAATATTACAGATTTTCAATGTCTCTTTTATTTATTAACCATTTTTGCTCTGTTCATGTACAGTAATGGTCACAGTAATTAAAAATATAATGTCATATGCTGAGGAAACAAAATGTTTTAGCAAGAACAACGAAAGAACTAAGTCCATCTATAAGGTGCAGTTTAAGACAATGTACATACAAGCATGGATGTTCTGATGAATCATGCTACCCTATCGAAAAATGCTACCTTTAAGTTCATACAATTTACAGAGTCAGTTTATAACCCTGATAATGATAAGTAGGCAAATAATTTGCATAATCTGAAATATATTGTATTTAAAAATATATTTTATAAGCAGTAATTCCAGAAAAATATATTTAATTTATAGGGGAAGAGTCCAGATACATATAGATCTTTAGAGGTTCATAGAGCCAGTTTATACAGTCAGGTTCTAACACTGAGAAATGCCACTGTGGTGCAGGGTGTTCTGACAATTTATTATGCCTTGACGGAAAATGTTACTGTAGCGCAAATTGACAGCAGCTCAGTGGGTAGGATACTTGCCTCTGGACCAAGAGAAGTTGGTCCAGGGAGAGACTGTCCCCTGTAGTTAGAGAATGGAAGTCGCTTTGGATAAAAGCGTCTGCTAAATGCCATAAATGTAAATAAATGTAAACGTATCGATTCATGATACTTTGAAAAATTTCTTTTTTTAAGTTTATACAGCTGCCAGTGTAGCACTACATCCCAAGACTGTGACACTGCACATGTGCATTGTAGCACATCTCCATAGGTAGCATGCTATTGACAGAAAATCCAGACCGGGTTAAATTCATGTGGTGCGATTAATCAATATTCATTTTTTTTAACAAATAATTTTTCCTGTGATTAATTGGAGCTCATGACCATAGGTGAGAGGAGGAACGTAGATCGGCATGTAAATCGAGAGCCTAGCCTTTTGGCTCAGTTCTTTCTTTACAATGACAGAACAGTGAAGCGCCCGCAACACCGCTGACACCGAACCAATCCATCTGTCAATCTGCCGCTCAATCCTTCCCTCTCTCATGAACAAGACCCCAAGATACCTAAACTCCTCCACTTGGGGAAGGATCTCATCCCCAACCCGAAGATAGCACTCCACCCTTTTCTGGCTGAGGACCATGGTCTCAGATTTGGAGGTGCTGATCCCCATTTCAGGCGCTTCACATTCGGCTGTGAACTGTCCAGTGAGAGCTGTAGGTCACAGCCTGATGAAGCCAACAGAACCACATCATCTGCAAAAAGCAGAGCCCCCTCCTGAGGTCACCAAACCAGACCCCCTCAACACCCTGGCTGTGCCTAGAAATTCTGTCCATAAAAGAATTGGTGACAAAGGGTAGCCCTGGCGGAATCCAACCCTCACAGGGAACGAGTCAGATGAGTATGGATTTGAGAGTGAAAGCACCATGCCATATATTTGTCCATTTTTTACAAACTTTTGGTAGAATGGTAGAAAGAAAATCCAGTCAGTTGAACATCAACAGCTGGAAACACAGGTTTATTAGCACTCTATGATAAATCTTTACTTTAGTTTCATCACAGGTGTACAAGGAGACATATCCTAGGTACTGCTTACTTGACTGTGCTGAGTAGAGTCTGTTTGCTTTTATGAGGAGTGAGTTACAGCTAACAATTACATTTTACTAATCTGTTCCGTAAAAAAAGTGTGTTTTTACAATAAAGGATACAAAACTTCAATTACAAACACTAGTTGTAAGAGCATCAGTAATCAGCTGGCAAAGATCCAAAGTGGTATGTGTTGATTTAAAAATGACCTTATTACTTTGTTCCTTATCTGTCCACTAAAAACAGAATTCATAGCATTTTTTGTTTTAAGTATAGTCTTTCCAGAGATAGACACCTGCTTGCATCTTAAATAAGATAGCTAGAAGTTAGAAAGCTCTCTGTCTCGCCACTGGTATCAAAGCAAGGTCTGGCTGCTGTTGGCCTTGCCCTGAACATCACTATCAGCATGTTCCACCACTTTCTTTGCTACTCCCAGGCAATCTGTCATCGGTTAATGTGGCAATCTCCCAGAAGCACTCTCCACAAATGCAGGCCGGCCCAGCGCCAGCACGTCACGGCGGTGAGACGTGGTTTCCGTCGGGCAATTTCCCTTGGGAAGCGCCAAGCCTCTAAGGAACTGAATGGTATTAAGAGAAGAGAGGAAGAGTCACGTATGCAACCAAGTCCTTGTGGCTGAAGAGAGCCAGAGCTGGAAAGTGAAAGGGGGAAGAGGATGTGAGACCCAAAAAAAAACTTCCTCTTCAATTTGCAGGCCCTCTAAAACAAAAGCGAGGCTTAATGAATTGGAAATGGTTTTATTCACTGGAGGACATGAAACCAAACATGGTAGAGCACAGGACTATGCGACGTGTAAATTAGTTTTAGCGCGTCCAGGATGGCGCGCTAGCACTCGAGTGTAAATGAGATTTCAGACGTGAGCTGCTTAAAATGCAATGAGACCAAAAAGCAGCAGGATTCCATTGGTGAATGCAGGAAAGGCTCTGGTGTCAAATAATGTGTGAATGCTCTCTATCTGGTTTTCCTGCTGACCCGCACATTGGCAGGAAGACGTTGGGTAATATGAAGGTAAGTTCAAGACAGAAAAATAATATTACAACAAAATGTTAACTGGGCGAAAGTGGTGGAAAATTGTAACAAATAACAAGACAGTCTGGCTAAATTACATTGGAATGTCATTATATTAGACCAGATAAATATAGTAAATGAAAGTGAATAAATGTATGTTGTCAATATGAACATGTAAACATAACTCACTTTGATGCGAGTACAATCCATAGAATACCATAGTCATCTATTACTGGGAGTCTAAGAGATCATAATTGGCCTCTGGGTGGGAGAATCACCCCATTCCACCCTTTTCACCCCATCACTGAGTGGGATAGTCACTGTGGGCATCTGGCATATTAACAGGTTACATTCTCCTCCAAGAGTGTGGCAGGCTATGACTAAATCAAAAACAAGCTTGTAACTCCAAACACATATCTGATTTTAATACTCAAATAGTTGATATATGTCCAAATAATTTAGTATTAAGTACAAACATTAAAAGGTTTGCATACATATTATTATTCATTAATGCATATCTAATAGTCTAATCATTTAGACCTTTATTTGATCTGCTTAACGGGTAGTGCTGATATAAATTTAATTACTCTTCTCTAGCCCCATTTTACTAAATATAATATTATATATATATATATAATTACAATATACTCACCAAGGTAAGTAAACATTTTTACACATATTCAATTTTGGTAAAGAATTTTAAAATGTACCACCATGTTAGCCAAAAGTAACAACCTTTAACCTGAAATAATATCTAATACATTTTAATACATACTTACCTTGTCTACCTTGGACTAAAAAGAAAGTATTGCACACAGAGTATTTAAATTCATCATTAACCTAATCAGGCTAATCTAATCCAAGATGTTTACCGGTAAAATAATAGATCCATCCATTTATAGTCATGTTTACATGCATGTCAGGGCTGTCTGAATATGAAATACTCCCTTTATGCAGTTTTACTGAGATAGGAGCTTCCCTCCTACACACTGCCAGCCTTTCTGAAACTTACAAGATGGTGTTTGCTCTGTATTAGTCTTGAAAGGATGCTGTGCTCTAAGCTCTTTTTTATGGCTCAGCAGTGGCAAACCATGACTTTAGAGCTAGTTATTCGATTCAGAACATAATTATTAAAATATAGTCAAAAAAGAAAGAAAACAAGTCTCTATGGTCATGTTGATTTCTGGAAAAAGCATATTAGTGCCAAACTGACACCATTTCACATGGTCATTTTTGGACGATCTAGATTAAACACATACATTTCCACCTATAGCTTGAGTTTTATACATTTGTCTTGTGCAGCACATAGGTATTTAGATGTTAGTTACAGTAGATTAGAGGCACACAGAAAGTGCCACAAAATCCCAAAAAGTCAATTAACTGTTTATATGTACAAATCTCAAGCCTGGACCACTTTAAAGACTTTGACAATGCAACTGTGCTCATACTTTATGATCATACTTTATTTACACTAGCAGTCTTACCAGTCAGAGCTATGGTCTACATATAAATGTGATTACTCATGTAGGCTGTCTCAAAAAGCAAATGTGCACCCCTGATCTACTTCAAGCAGATTTGCCTTCAAATATTTATATTGGGGAAAAACCCACACAGGCTATGAAGTGGTGGAGATTGCAAGCTGATTTAAAGAGCATTCATGAAAGAAAAGCAATTAACGTGAGGGACAAAGAGGGATTAAAAGTAAGGGCATTACTGTCAGAGGGTTATGGAAGCAAACGAAAAGCTTGAACAAAAAAGCGATTTGACACTGGGGCTATTGAGTTCATTGCAAATTCGTTTATCTTTGTTGTGTTTTGGATGGTATTCATCTATAGATGCTTCTTTAAAAAAACAATTGTAGAATTATTAACATCACAAGAGACCAAAATTGGACTACAATGTTATCGAGCACTTTAATTTCTTCAATATTAAATGAATTTATTTAGTTGAGATGCTTGGGACCAAAGAAAGGGCACCTGGAGAGCTTCTATGGCGGTTTTGAATCTTCTTTACATAGGAAGCGCATCAAAACCATTGCAGACTGTCATTCTGAAAAAAAGACTGGGTGTTCTGTTTCACCCCAGTCAGCTTTGGCTGCTAACGTTAGCCTGCTTTCATGACATGGAAGCGTTTACAGTCCCAGTGTTGGCAGTATCTCAAGAATGAGTCCTAGAGTAAAAGGAGATAATAAAAAGGATTTGACCAAAAGAATAATATAGTTTTTGGACACATTAGGACCTTTGATGAGCATTGTCGTGCAAAAAATAACTTGGTGTAGCATAGTGGTTAATGATGTCCTCAATGCAGCAGACATGGATTCTAGCCCCTACTACATCTATAACATACTGTGTACTTGTAAGATATCCTGAAAAAGAATGCTGGACTATATAGAATAACTGGGTGAGCATTCCATATATTTCCCATTTCTCACACACAAACAGACAACATTTTAATTCAAATCAATACTGAGAAAATGGAACTCAATGATTTCTGCTATAGAGAATTAACATGCAGATACATCCACAATATGACTGTAATTGGGTGCTATCTCTGTACAGTTTAATAGGTTCTAAAACATACATTGTTTTATTTTCATTTGCAAGACCAGTGTGGGGGAAGGAAAGTAAGTCAAAATAAAGATGCAGGAAGTCTTCTTACCACATAGTGTGTGGCCTTATAAGCACAGAAGTGAATGAGCATCTCACACACACACACACACACACACACACACACACACACACACACACACACACACACACACACACACACAGAGAGAGAGAGAGAGACACACAGAGACACATGCACACACCTTTGTATTTGAAGGTCCAACCTTTTGCTTTTTCCCTTAAATGTCATCCTACTCCAGTGGAGTCCTCTGGAGGACAGGGCAGGTTTTTTCATTTTATTTAATTTTATTATTTTTGTCCCCTGCTCCTCCATAAAAAGGAAGGTGACTTAATGATTATGTCAGGAGAGCAAGCTTGTTAAATCAGTGCATTGTAGTTTACACTGGGGGCTTGACCTCAGACACTATGTTATTTATGTGTAATTCTTCTTCTGTGTAATTTCCAAATAAACACACTAGAATTTTGGTTTAGTTCATCAGATGAGCATAAAATGCACTCTACATCAGCATCTCTAGCATTTGATATGTCTGGCCAGTCTCAGTCACGCCCACAACGAAGTCCGTCACCTGAGTACTCTGGGCACGGAAGTATGACATTAGGGTTTGTTGGATGCGTAGTCATTAAGTGCCTAGGCAACCCAGGTGTATGTAGTTTTTATGGGGAGAGGTTGCCAAGCACCTAATTACACATCCACCTGTCCTGAGAAAGAGGAATGTGATTGAGTGTTAGTCTGTGCCGTGTGATTGGTTGTCGGTGTGAATGAATGTGGTTAAATACCAGCTGAAACGCTGAATCTTTGTGTGGTCACCAATGTACTGACTTGTATGTCTGGGTTGTATGAGGGCTCAAAAGAAAGAAAACATATCGCCCTAGGGCTCCTCTGGACTCGGAGGAGGTGAAGCAAGACTGGGGTCTTCTGTGGTGTATGACTGCATTTCCCCTTTGTTCTCTTCTTCTCCTCTGTACCATTACAGGCTTGAAAGGAAGCGCGATTGTCCGGATTGTTCAGAGAGAAACAGAGGAGGAGGGCTGGAGAACAGGGCTGTCTAGTCTGTCTTTGTTTTGTATTTTGTAATTAAGCTCGTTTTGATGTGTTTCTCAATGCCCTGAAAACCCGTCCCTTGAAAGTATCATTAAAAATCCATGTCAGATGACCACACCCAACAACCCATCCATCCATCCATTATCTACCCCTTAGTCTTGCATTCAGGGTTGGGGGCCCAACCACCCATGGATGCCTAAACAGTTCCCTACCCATCGATGATGAACAGCTACAGCAGCAAGTGGCAAGCCACCAGACCCAACTGACGCAGCTCATGCATGTGGTTGGGCAGTTGGTAAACACAGTCAACAGTCCTCCCCTACCACTTCCACACATCGCTGCCAGCACCTACTCCTCTCACGGCCACTTTTATGAAGACACCTCATCATGCCTCTCTCCCAGAGAGGTATGGAGGAGACCCCGCAGAGTGCAGAAACTTTCTGCTTGCATGTGAGCTGTACTTCGCTGAGTATCCGGAGATCACCCCACCCCATGAAGGCATGCAGGCACCGGATTACACTGTCTTCAAAGAAAAGTTTAAAACCGCATTTGATTACCCTGACCATGGGAAAACCAGCCGCGCCAGGCAGCTCCAGCTGAAACAGGGAGCTGATTCTGGAGTGTTCAGTCAAATTCTGGCTGTGGAGAATGGCTGGAATGAGCCAGCCTTGACAGCAGTTTAGAGAAAAGGACTGCAACTGCTGATGGAGATAGCCTGTCGCGACAAGGGTCTATCACTGAATCAAGTTATCCAAATCAGCATCAAGTTAGATCAACACAAGAAAATCAAGGGTATTGTGACAAAACTGTTTACAATCAGGGTGGGCATGGACAACAAGGTAGATACGATTCACGGCCTAGGAGCAGGAAGCTGTGGGGTCCCTCTCTCTCTTTGAGGACAGTATAAAAAGGGATGACTTCAGAAATTAGCTCTGACCATCTTTCTTCTATCTAACTGTCTAATAACTATTTTACTAATAAAGGAGATTCTTAAAGGACTTTATGCTTCAGTGTGTGATTCAGAGATGGATTGCTGTAACGAAGCTCGACTTGCAGAGCGCATATAACCTTGTGCGCATTAGTGCAGGTGATGAGCGGAAGACTGCATTCAATACCACTTCCGGTCACTACCATTATCCATATGGCTTGGCTAACACGCCCTCTAGTTTTCAGGCGTTCATGAATGATGTGTTCTGTGACTGGCTGCAGAAATTTGTAATCATCTACTTAGATGATATCCTTATATATTTAAGAAACTTTGCGGAACACGTCAGGCACGTTCGCACAGTTCTGCTTCCCCTGCTCGTGCACAAGCTATATGTGAAAGCAGAGAAATATGAATTTAATGTAAAAGAGGTTTCGTTTCTTGCCTGTCTTATTGCTCTGGGGGGCGATCAATGACAACAAGGTCAAAGCAGTAACGGAGTGGCCGGAGCTCACAACGGTAAAGGAGCTACAAAAATTCTTGGACTTTGGGAATTTTTATCACAGATTGCATCTGAAGTGGGCTTTGGAGCAGTGCTGTCTCAGTATTACAGAACCCCACACGTGCTCTATCCCTGCACTTTCTTCTCAAGAAATCTGACTGACACAGAGAGGAACTATGACATTGCAGACCGAGAATTGTTGGTGTGGCGACATAGAGGGATTAGAGGGAGTGAGACACCCCTTCACGGTGTTCATGGACCACCAGAATCACAAATATACTTGGTAAGCTTTGCCCTCGACAGGTTCGGTGGGCATTATTCTTTAGCAGGTTTGATTATATATTAACTTATCATCCAGGTTCATGCAATGGAAAAGCAGACACGCTTTCTAGATGCTTTCCGAATCTGGAAGCACAGAAAATTACAAAACCTATCATTCCTCCCGCACTTATCATGGCTCCTATTACCTGGGACTTTGATAGAGCAATAGAACAAAGGAATACACAAGCCTCTGTTCGCCAGGTGAGTACAGGAGGAAGGAGATTTGTACTAGAAGCATTAAGAGAACAAGTCATTGAATGGGTGCATAGTACACTTGTTACTGTCCATCCAGGAGTCTGCCGAAATGCTGAGGTGATAGGCCCTAAGTACTGGTGCCCTTTGAGGCATGCAGACGTAGAAAGAGCAGTCAGATCTTGCTCCATCAGTGCCGTGTCGAAGACCCCACGTCTGTTGCCTGCCATTAAAGTAATTCCTATACCCGTACCACAGAAGCCATGGTAACACATAGCAGTGGATTTCGTATTGAAAGGGTACACAGTAATACTGGTGGTCATGGACCACTTTTTGAAGGGGGTCCAGTTCCTTCCTTTGACTTCCTTGCCCACTGCCTTGTAGGTTGCCAAGGCGCTGTTCCGAGCCGTGTTCTTGCATTATGGCATTCTGGAAGACATCCTCTTCCTCAGGGCTTACTGCCATGGGCAACAACACGACTGGGCACAGTTCCTTGGTTGGGTGGAGTATGCCCAGTACTCTTTGCATCACTCTGCAACTGGTCTAACGCTCTTTGAGTGTGTGCTTGGGCGTCAACCTCAAACATTCCAGAGGTAGGTTCCCGGGTTTCATTTGACAGAGCGGATGTGGGAGAGAGCGCACACTTCCATTAGTATGGTGGTTGGGTGATTCAAAGCAGCCACTTGAGATCATAAAGCAGGTTAACCCTCAAAAGCATATTTTAATCATCACAGAATGTTTACAATTGTGTTTGGAATTAAATTATGACAGAAATCAAGAGAGTGATTTCTGGTGATTTAGTTGATTTAGTAGAATGGGCAGTTAACGTTCAACGACATTGCTTTATGATTAGAAGCAGTTTGAAACATATTGAAATGTCACATGATTCAGAGGAAGCGCATCTGTTTACTGGGGGAGACCAAGCTGGTGGTTAAAATTGGATTCAAATAAAATTGGGGAGAACACTGGGAAATAAAATCCTAAAGAAATAAATGATATTAATTCTGTGATGCTTTATTCTTTGATGCTATAGTTTGTTTAGTTTCAAAGAAAAAAGCATAAAACGTGATAACCAGCAATTTGACACTGTAAGCGTCTGTTTTTACTTTAGTTTTATAGATAGGTAGACAGGTAGATAGAAGGGTGGATGGATGGATGGATGGATAGATGGATAGGCTAAAGTGTTCCTAGGCTTATAGGCTAAGATGTTGTTCAGCTTGATGGCTGTCCTGCACATTTGTCCTGCAGTGCAATGTGTGGAGCAATCCACTAGCTGCTTTTCCAACCTGCCCGCATGTTGTGAAGGGGATGATTGTTAATGTCCATGATGGCCTGTACCTTACTTGTGCCACAACAATCCCCAGTGAGTCCAACCTCCTGCCAGATGTTGAGGTAGCTGCACTTCTAGATATTTGTACTTCTGCACTTCCTCAATGTTCTCAATATGCTGCTAGCTGGGTTACTTTAAAGTAAGGTATGTGACAGAAAGGGAAAGTTGTGTATTATTGTGTGATTTCATTGTTTTGAAAATTATGTTGTTGTTTGAAGGTGTACGTGCATGTGAGAAAATAATATTATTACTACAAATAAAATTGGAGAAGCACAATGGAACAATGGGCAGCTTCACAGCAAAAGGGTCTGCGTGGGCTTCTGCTGGTATCTTCAGTTTCTTCCCACAGTCTAAAGACAAGCTTATCAGTCAAAATTGGAGATGCTAAATTATCCCTCGGTCTTGATGAAGATGGTATATCTTCATTCACATTAAATGAATGAATGAATAAATGGCCTCTATATGCTGTCTTCAGATGGGGAATAGCATGTGTCCTTTGACCTTTTAAAAGGGCCCAGAAAAGTCTAGACAATTCAGAAAGTATGCTGCACTTGAGCAATAAACACCCACCTACCCAAAGAGGTGTCCATGTAAACATATGGGGTTTTTGCATGTACAGGGTGTCAATCATTCATGAGGTGTTCACCTGCTTCATCCTTCAATAAAGCAGCAAGATGCTTTTTTCCCCAACTGTGTTTGTTTTTTTGACTTAGAAAAAGCTTTAGCCCTCACGGGATTCGTAAGCCGGCCCAAATTTACCATTGGCCCGGTATGCCCAAAGATCGCTTTAACCGTCAAACATAGCTGTTTTAGCGCTGTCCGGTTCTAAAGGAGAACTCTGGCGGTTAAAGTCGTTAGAGTGGATACATCACCGAGCTAAAACTACAGAG
>JBBJLR010000153.1:21604896-21617045 GCA_037577145.1 Brachypetersius gabonensis
ACAGCCATTACCTCATCCATGGTTAAACCAACAACTAATAAAATACCATTGTGAACATTATGAACCCCACCACCACCCGGCCTTGTTGGAGGACGCTGAACAGACAGAATAAAAACAAATAATTCTTCAAAGAAGTTCTTCTTCTGAAATAACTTCATTCTAATGCACAGAATTCCATGAACTAAACTTTATCAACCTCTGACTGGGAGATCTGGCAGAGCAAAAGTTGTATTCTATATGAATCCGTGTATCATTCTTTAATTTATTTTTCAAGATGTAACCAAAACAACACCAAAAAATAACCACTCCTATTTTCAGTTTTTGGTTCCAAAACCAAAATGACAGAAACTGGACCTGTTAGCTCCGCCCACCTGTTTTGGCTGTAACTATAATGTCATATATTATCAATTTATTTATTTTTAAATTGATATTTTAATCTCTGGACCATATTATTTATTGTTTAAAGGAGGACAAGGGCTTAATTTATTGATCAAGTCTTTATTTTTATCATGTAATCTAAAGGACAAGATCTGAGTTCTGAAATCTAATAAAACAGCTGCTTTCGACGAAAGGCTTTTGTACCTGTACAAGTGTTGAGTTGAGCCGACACATTAAAAAAGGCACATCTACACGTTAAGGACACAATTAACTGCAAGGAGTTTCAGTACAACATTTGAAGTTTAAACTTTTACATTTCAATTGTTTAAATGCGACCTCTTCACATGCATATTAGACGGCCTGACGGCCGTTTCCATTGGTTAACTAGTGTAACATCACAAGCTCCCATCTCCCTCAACGAAGGCATTTTTGTCTATGATGTTCTATTGTTGCTGAAAAATGATCATTCTGATAATCCTGTTGTTTTATCCGTCAACACAACTGAATCTGCTGTCTGTAAATTATGTTTTTCCACATGCTTCTTAAGAAGCAATAATAAAACAAAGTCACTTTTTCACCCACAAGCTTATTTCCGCTTCAGGTATTGTTTACTGTAAATTAAATTAAATTTTCAATGTATTTACCTTGCTTATACAAAGGAAAACACGCGTGAATGAATGACAGTACAGTCTATAAAGGGATATTTTTGTATTTTCCATTCTAGCACTGCTGGAGACAACACTTCAGTGTACACTGTACAGTATGAATACTGTAGAGGACGAAACGCTTGCATACCTGTACATTTCCCTGTGTTTCTCATTGTTTACTGTAAATTAAATTCAATTATTACTGTATTTACCTTGCTTATACAAAGGAAAACACACGTGCATGAATGATAGTACAGTCTATATAGAGATAATATCGTATAGAGTAAGAATACAGGTTTACCTTTACATATTTTAAGGGTAATGTATTATGCCTAAAAATGAGCATTTCAGGCAAATTTTACCACATTACAAATTCACCTTTTTTCACAATGCGCAGGGAGCATTGCTCTGGGAACATCACCTATGCGAATTTTGGGGCCGACATTATTGCAAAGAGCAGCCGTGCCGAGCACAACTGTGGAGCCAATAGCGTGCGGAGCGACAGAGGTTGAAGGTGTGTGATGTTTAGAAGTCACCTATGCACAGCTTTTGGTGTCATCAACAAGAAATACAACAGAGGAATTGAACCTATGCGCTGTTTTAATGAAAGAATGCAGCCAATGGGTTGAAAACCTGCTGAAAATTGTGTGGCGGACTGAACTGTGTGAGTGGCAGCACCGTGCATGTCTGGTGGTGGAGGCACTAAGGGACACGCCCCCTACTCAAACGGGCCAATTGGAAAGCAGCACAGTTTTGAAAACCAACAGTTTTTTTTTCCTCCAGTGATTTAATTGGACACAGGATTTGGTGGGCTCAGCCCTAATAGGGAAGTCGCGTGTGGTCACGCCTCTGTCTGTGTGTTTTTCCTTCTTTTCTTTTTCTGTAAACATATGGTCCTACTTTCTGTCCAATTGTTTTGTTAGCTGACCCCTGGATTATGTTTAATGTGAAACTGCATGAGAAAATAAATAGAATAAAAAAAAAAATCTAGCTGAAGCAGCATGAATGAGCACGTGGTATTTTCACTAGAACCTCACTAAAGGATAGATCTGGCATGTAAACTGAGCTTAAACGGTTTAAAACGTTTCATCTTTTTGATTCGTTTTAGTTTTTCTTAAAACTTTCAGCTGTAACTTTCTGCAGCTATAAAATATTACTGTCCAATTTACATTGGTCTCTCTTCTTTTCTCAGCTGCACTTCAAATGAAGTGTCCTGCAGCCATAGTTTAGAATAGATTTGCCCGCAACTGTTTGCGCAGTCAGTGTGTAGTGTAATGTTTATCATTTGCGGAAGGAATGTGTGTGACGTCTGGTGAACCTTCGGCTCGTCAGAGGAGAAGCAGTTCACCTGAGAGTTAGGGTAGGGCTCTGGATACGAGGTGAATGGATGAATGTGAGTGCGACTGGCAGCAGGTGTGGATGGTTGGAATGCAGTGTGAGTGGGAGAGTGGAAGCAGCTGGGCTCGTTAGGAGCTGAGTGTGAGTGATGCGTGATTGGGTGAAAGATCCTGGCCGAGCCAGGGCAAGGATGCATGGTCACCAACGTGCAACATCAGTTGAAAGTCTGTGTCTTTAACAGAAGGGAAGAGAAAATAGTATCTCGTGTGTAAGAGTCACGAAGACTCAGTATCAGTATCTCGTTTGTAAAGAGTCAGAGGACTCTGTGCTAGTATCTCGTTCGTAAGCGTGAGAGGACTCTAAAACAGTATCTTGTGTGTAAGAGACAGAGGACTCAGAAACTGTATCATCCCAAGGGGCTCAAGCTGTGCTGGAGGGAGTTGGGTGCGAAGTGTGTGGGGACTGCGTGTGTGTGGTGCTCTCTTCCTGTCTAGGAAACACTACGTGGAGAGAGAGCAGTCTGCTCAAAGGCGAACAACGGAGAGAAGCAGCTGGAGAAGGACGAGTGGCATGTTTGACAGACATATTGTGCTCTCTCCCCCCTCTCTCTCTCTCCTTTCTGTATTCAAGCAGGAGTGACGATTGGCTAGTCCGTGGCTTCGTGCTGTTCTGAGCAGAGGACCGGAAAAGGGCTTGTTCCTCACAGACAAGAGAGGCGGAGTTACAAGACCACAGGGTGAAGCAATACCAAGGAGCGAGGTTCCTCCTTGGACGGGGCGACACAGGGTTCCTGTGTGTCTTCATTTGGGATGTTTTACACTTTGCGTTGTTTAATAAACTGTATCACTGAACCTCAGTAGCGTACGGTTGGGTCCTTCCCTCTCAGGCGACATGACATGTGAGGAAGTGCGCATGCACGTTGCAGTGCAAGCGGACACAGGCTCGATCCCGGGACGCTGGTGTGAAAAACGACACGCTAAGCAGGAACAATGGGAAAAAGCGAGCGCCCCTCCCGCCAAGTACTGTGGCCAAACAGAGACCTACGAAAGGCTCTCTGTATGCCCACAGATAAGCTTGAAGCAGCACGTGGTATTTTCACTAGAACCTCACTAAAGGATAGATCTGGCATGTAAACTGAGCTTAAATGGTTCCTTGGTTTAACGAATTATTATAGTCCCTACATAAAAGGGTGAATCTAAATATGAAACCACAGCAATACCAGAGACATGTAGCAGAGAAGACAGACGCACATCACATGTGTGAAGATCCTTCGCTCTAGACACACAAACAGCATGGAGACCTGCAGAACCTGCAAGTCGGTGTTAAAGTATAGTAACAGAACCGGCGCTTTGCATCTGAAACGCTAGCATTGCAGGGAGTCGTCCTGCCGCGGCTTCAACTGCTCCACTCTCAGTTCTACACTTAAATCTACCAGAAAACTCAAGGCATCAGTCTTTGTTTAGTTTGTAATGTTGACTGTTAATGTTACAAAGAACTTAAATAAAAGTTGCTCAGTGTTGGACGCTTGTTTTCCTCCATTGCATGTGTGATGATGTCAACAAACGACTTGTCGACTCGACTTTGCTGACCGACTAGTCGACTTGAAAAATCTTGAGTCGTCAATGCCCTAACAAATATATATATACAGTATATACTGTATGTTAGAGAGAGAGAGAGAGAGAGAGAGAGAGAGAGAGAGAGAGAGAGAGAATATTAGTTTTTAATTGGATGAATTAGCTCCTATTGATCAAATATCTGGTTTGAGAAAAGCATTGCCAGCTTGATCAACATGTTTGAATGGCTCTCAAAAGGTTATGTAAATAAAAAAACATGCAATGTTCAAGTAACTATTCAATAAAGCCCTGGTTCTACATTTATCACTCACATCTCACTCATTCTATTCTTTATTTCTCGTTTACAGTCTCCACTCGTGAACCATCAAAACAATTTTATTTGTATGCTAATCACTCTCCCCTGACACGTTGTACATTTTGAATTTGATTAGATCTGCACTCATGAAGAGATGTTAATAAGATGTCAAACAGGAATTGCTCCCATTCCCTCTTGCTCTTTTGTTCTTCGCCTTTCTCCTCCCTCCTGTCACTCTTCCCTTCTTCTCTCTATTCTTTTTCCCCCTCCCTCTCCCGCCTGTTTGTTAGACATGGAATTATACCACCATCTTTCCTTTTTCGCAATTCCGTACGTTGTTTGCAGTTTTGTGTGTTTGTGCTGACTTTTGTTCTGGCCTTTTCTGGTCTGTTTTACTTTTAGTCCATGCCATGTTTTGTTTCGTCCCATGATTTTTCTTATAGATTACATATGGCTCTCAGTAAGTGTGTCCTATATCAATGGTTTTCAACCTTTTCAGCATTAGGGCCCATCTGTCCATCACAGCATGTTGCCCACTGTCATGTCTGGCTGAGGGAGAAAAACACAGCAGCAGCAGAGCAAGTTCCAAAGAGACAGTCTTAATTCAAATCAAAAAGCACACAAGCCCAACTCAAAACAAGCTTGTTCACGGTGGAGCTTCACCACTACGAGGGGGACCTTCACCCTCTGAATCTCCTTTGAAACAGAACAATCTCTGTGTTTCCCCGGAGGACCTTCTCTCTAACAGGGAACTCAGATAGTTTTCGCACTCAGTCAGTACCGTCTCTCTCTCTGCCTTCGCTAACTTGAGCACGGAACAAGATACGTTTTCGAGCTTGGTGATATTTCACCTTCCCTCCAGCACACATACAAAACAACCCTGGGTGACCACGCCCTGAATCTCTGGCTCAGCCAGGATTTAAACTCGCATTCAACCAATCACACGACACGAACACTTAACCCTTAAACGAGCACAGCTGTAGACACTCATTCACTCACACACATACACCTCTAGACCAGAGCCCTATCCCCTAATATAATGGTAACATACTTCTCCTGTGTTGGGTCAAAGGTTCACCAGACGTCACACCCACTGTTAGCTTTCACATGTATTTTGGTCGCCATCTTGGAATTTACAATACCAACTTTAAAACATAACAATTCTGTCACACAGTTATTATTGTTTGCAGTTGGACTCTGAAGACTCTGAAGTTTTCTTCTGACACTGAAACCCACAGCCACAGGTCTCATCAACTTATGTTCAGAATTTGAGCTCAAAAGAATAAAAAATGAATGTTCTATACGGCTTTTAGTACCATTTCATGCAAGCAGAAATGCCATTTTGTTTGGAGAAAATCTTATTTTTACCACAGAATTATAAATCAATAACCGCTGATTTATCTAGATTTTTAGTATTTGTTTTTGACAGTTTTTTTTACAATTACAGGCAAAAATGCAGGCACCACTGGTCAAACACATTTTATAAATTTTCTAAGTGTAACATGAAAATGTTTCCACTGCATGATCACTAATGTGCTGAATTTGTTGTATTGGAAAACAAAACAGTAACATGTACATATCTCTGGGCATCCTTTGAGTCCATAATTAGTAAGACCCTGCTTGGATGAAATTACAGGTTTCCAACATCTCTGTAGCCTGCTAACAATTCATCCTAATGCTTCAGAAATACTTATTGGTTCTCTTGCTTACAAAGCATATTTAAAATCTAACTGTAGCTCTTCAGTAATGTTTCAGTCTGAGTATCTCCAAAATCTTAACATCTCAACAAGGTCAAGGTTGATTTTGAATCATGTTTTGGATCCTTGGTACCTCTTTTATTGGTTAATATTAGGAAGTGTTTAGTGTGTTCTGGGTTTCCCTGGCTTTGTAAATGTCAATAATGCATCTCTATTAATAGCACGAAAATTTACAGCATGAATTGTTGCATCACGTGGCTCCACTTCTTCATTGTGCTCAATAATTTCGATTTTTTTTTACTTTTCGTCTTCACAGTAGTAGCATTCAACCAATAATTGGACATCACTTATACTGTATAACCGCTGGTGTAGCCCACCAGTAAGAGTAGCAAGAGCAGCAAGAGTAGACATGCTCTATTTAGCCATTTTGCTCTCAAATTCTAACTGGATTTTTACTGGATTTCTTTAGTGGAAACTTTGTATAAATTGAAAAAAAAAAGATTCATTTCACTCCGGTTGACCTGCTGTACACTCTCAGTCCCAAAGTGATGCTACAGCAACCCCCTAACTCTCTGAATGAAAGCATATATCTGCCCTTCACTAATGAGTGGTGCACAGTCCCCAGACATCTCAGTCATCCAGGCCTGCTTCTCTTTAATTGTTTCTGTTTCACCTTTATTTAGAGAGGGAGCGAGTGGCACATGAATGCAGATAGCCCCCATTCCTCTGCCCACAGAGTGCATCTCTTTATGCCTCCCAGCGGAGCAGAACAAGTGCAATTATAAAGTGGAAGGGTTTATGTCAGACTGTGTGCACTACATAAGGGGCTGCTGTTCATTGTTTGCCTGTGTGGAGATCTCTGACTTGTCTTAAGGGCCTTAAATGCATAGTCTAGCCTTATTTAAAGCACCTGTTTGCAGTTTTCTGTTTAATACTTGTTGGATATCACTTTTGTGTCGGCAACTTTTGTTTTGCTGTTGTAAACTGTGCCGCTCCTCTGAAATTCTGAACTGGACAGCAAGGGAATTCTAGGTCCCTGTTTATATTAAGAGTCTGTAATAACTGTGTAGTTTAAAATCTGCACAGCCACAGTGTAACTGCTGGTGATGTATAAACTAGTATTATTAGTGTAATTACATGTTTAGCAGCTTCAGATTTCAGTCATGGACTTAGGATAGACCTGTTTTTACAACATACGCTCAACTACTACAAATTCAAATGTAATCATTAATTAGTTGTCATGACATATTATGTCTCTTAATATAACAGTTTCATTACAATTACTCATACTTTTTTTATGTAACATTCATTCTTTCATTCATTTTCTGTAAACGCTTATTCCTTACTAAGGTACTCTGAGCCTACCCTGGGGCCAGTGGGGTGGGCGGGGTGCGAGCTCACTGCAGTTAGAGTTAAATTTACTGACTTTAAATATGTCATGGTCGTTACGGGTAAGGAGGACGCAACTGTGGGAAACTTCAGGAATAAAGAGTAGAACACAGAGTGCCAGGTCCTTCCTACTCTCAGCTGGGCAGGGGTCATGCGTAGTCAGGCTGCAAAGACATTTAGGTGCTCCATACTGGAGCCCAGAAGATAGAAGCTCCACATTTCACTGCAGGCATAAAAAGGTAAAGACAGCTAGTGGGCAGGGCAGCTCGATCAGTCATGTCTGTGGAAACAACGGACAAACCGGGAGAGAGAGGGAGACATTCACCAAATCTACTGCAGAGAGTACCTTCACTGTAAACAGTTAGAGTTATTTGTAGCAATTTATCACACAATGTATCATGCAAATGTAGCAATTTATAGCCATTTGTTTGTGCAAATATATATCGGCAATGTTCATAAATGTAAACATTCACGCTTACAGCATACAGCTTGCCAGTTTGCCAACATGAGGTTTTTTTTTATGCTGTATTGTAGAGAATTGAGAAAATTGTTGAGCTGTATGTGGGAAATAAACTTTACTGTTGCAACAAGTTTCACTTTTGCTTAATTAATGTGAAGCTAAATATTTCAGTAATTTTAAGATTTTTTTTTTGTTCTTGTAAGAGTAAATTCACTTCCACAAAGCAGAATGACATATATACCATGCCCTGGAGTGTCTCGGCTTATTTCAGTCGGAAGTCAAAATTGAGGATGACGGGAGGCTATAACTAGAATAATGAATGGAATGAATAAGAAATCCAACAGATCATTTTCAGATCATCATGACCCCCTATCCCCCTCTCTCTCTTTACCTCCCTTCACTCTTTATGAACTGATTTAACATGCTAAAATCCTTGTCCCAGAAGATATAAGCAGTCATACATATTCAGGCTTGTTGCATAATTCATTTTTTTTTATTTACCTAAAAAGAAAAAGAAACTTTCCACAAAGAAATCTAATAGGACTCTTCATACGATATAATACACAACATAAAGAATAACAGAAAGATATGTAACTTTCATAATAGTACTTTTACAATATTACAATATTTCATAATTTAATAACATTCAACAATAATATGTAATACCCGTAATCCATCCATTCCACACTCAGCAGAATAAATCTCAGCTGTCAGTTCCTCACAATTCCTAATTCCTTCTGTAATATTGAAGTGTTTTGGATTTTGTGTTATTCCTGCACACACTAACGCATTTATCTTTATATTCCTACGTTTTGGGGGTATTTTAATTAATTAAACACTTAATTAAAATTTTATTAATTAAAATTTTACTTTAATTTAACTGTGTTTTTATTATGAAAGTAATTTATGAACAAATGATTTTGATTTTCTTTGTCTGAATGGTATGAATATTTTACTCGGCATTTAATGCTAGTAAGTATGTCCCACATTATTTTTCTAAAACTATTCACAAATCTTCCAAAGAAACAATTCAGAGGGGTTTCATTGCACACAGCTACAACCACAACAGAAAAGTGTATAGAGTATACAGACCCTAGGATTGCAGTGCAGCTGTGACACTGCAGTCTTTGGACCTCACTTCCTGACCTCACTGATGCTTTATAAATGACTGCAATCGATTTCTCACCACAGTGTATCAATATTTACAGTAATGTCTTCTTAGAAGAGAAGGACCCCTGTTATATTCTTTTATTACTGAAGATGCTCCGACTAATGACAAATGGTGGGTTATACCTTGTGTGTACATCTACCTATATGTAATATGTCTCATGCTTAGGAATGACTTTACCACCCTAAAGAGTACTAGAAAGGCTTAAACGTGTTGTGAGTGGTTCATGGCAACGAATACTTTAAACCATTAAATACTTTAAAATCTTTATTACAGCATGTGTAACACACCATATTATAATAAATCTAATGAATATGAATATTATTAAACAGACTTATGGAGAAGACAAAGTAAGATCAATGCTATTCTACTGTTTATTATTTGGCAAGGAACAGGTCACTGTTGTCCTTAGTATTATTAATTGTGCCCATGAATTAATTTTAAACGTTAATAATAATTATTAATACCATATAATAAACGAAATATTTTAATAACTAACACCCTTTAAACAGCGGTCATTTTGTAAAGTGACTTCTTACCTATTACCTACTACCTTACCTATAAAATCTGCCTCTTATGTCTTACACCCTGAAAATATCCAAAAACAAACTCAGACACATAAATGTGCCCCTCATCCCTTGTCTAGCATTAATCAAGAGAGATATTCTTTTTGCTTGACCCTGCAGAAGGAATTATATTCTTACAGCAGGTGCATCTGGCCACATTCTCCACAAGAACATCACATAATCCAATCAGTCAAGGATTACAACCTACAAAAATACATTCAAAACCTGAGCACTGATTGCTCCACAGGAACCCTCTATTATCTGCAATACAACAGGATTTAGACTTAACCTCAGATAACTTGAAATCCACTTTTCAGTTAACCCACTGATACAAGCAAAACACTCTATAGCCATTATTCCTTTTATAGGACATTATACTTTAATTGCAGATTTGTGAAGAGACAATATTGCATCCTAATTCTTCAGTTCACTGGACAGCAGCATGGGTTATAATCTCCACAACGGTCACCGCATGCACAATGGATATTTGTAGACTTGAAGCCTGCAGTCTTTAAATGTCTAGTGTTGTAATGGCCAGTCCCTTTCCATGTTGATTGAAAACACAGTGGTTTAATAAGGTCATTGGCATGTGGGGTTGGATATGCAATTTATGGATGATGCATGTTTATAGAGGATGTCAAATGATGTCACGAGAGAAAGAGAGAGTGAGCAATGGATGAAATGTGAGATCACTCAACTGCCAACTCCCAATCACAGATCAAAGCTCCGCTGTTATTATCCACATGAGCGCTCACATTCAGCCGGCTGATTGGTAATTGTTGGGTTTTCAGCTTCTGTCACCGAACAGCATTCTCTCATAATTACAGGCCGTCAAAGCTGGTCTTGTTTAAACACAGAGGAGCTGGTTGATCGTGCTGTGTCTATATTCAGATGAGCTGTGTTCAAATACACCCATGTTTGCCTCTTCAGGCTTTGTGTTTGATTTGAAAAGGTGTAGGGTGTGCTTACTGCACAAGGATTTTTGACAACAAATATTTGCAATATTTAATGAGCCAGGTTTTCATTCTCTTCAGTTAAAATTGTTCTGATGCTGCAAAATTAAATACTAAGAAGAAAATGTCTACTTCTAAGAAATAATGTCAAGAGAATACAGATTTACTAGAAATAATGTCAAATAATTGAATCAAAGTATTGAAAGAAAAATTAAAACAAATGATGGCTTGTGCAGAAGTTATAGTTACAGTATGTGTATTTTCTTTTCTTTTTTAATAAAAAGAGCTTAATTAAAAGTACAAAGAAAGCCCTATTCAGGTTTGTTCACTGTTGACAAAAAAAAGGAATTTGACTTGGAGTGTTCAATTGTTTTCAAGTTGTCATGTATAAGGCTCTTATGTTTCCTAAAATATGCAAGTTGTTAAGTCTTTAACAGACTTAATTTTCTCATTTCTGACACTGGCCAATGGACAAAAGCACTTCACATGGCTAAAAACAGTAATCTTTTGTAAATAAAATTACAAGTAATGTAGGAAATAGCCTGAGTAAATTATACATCTGGTTTGAGCAAAATGTTTAATAGAATATATTGTGGGTGACTGAGCACATTTGGCATAAGCAAAAACTTACATGAATTAGATTTTTGGCCAAGCCAATAATTTGAGTAATTTTTAAAGGGCAACATGGAAAGTGAAACAAAACAATATGAAAGAATAATCCTTAACAATAATGGGATATTTTTAAGACTGTCTATTCAGTTTTGTGACAGTTTTTAAAAACATTCAAATGAATTCATAATGTGATGATCAGCTGGGGGAATGGTCTAAACACACACTCGGAAACACACTGGAGTTAGTCTATGCTAGGATTAAAAAAACAGTTTGAAGATGCTGGATAGCAAAGCAGAGATATGATCTATAGGGATTTCATCACAAAAGAGTTCCGTATGGATTTCACCATGAAAGCAGTATGATAGTTGGCTAATTTATTAAATAACTGATATGTTTAGAGTGATTTGAGAGCATTTAATGGTTTATGCTTAGCTCAGCAGTCCCAGTTACAGTTGAAGGCTGGGCCTTGAGTCTTTTACAAGACACTAGATCAACAGAGGCCCAGTAAAGCTTTTACAGCAAATCCACTGTACTGGCCATGTGACTTTATAAAACTCTCATGAGACAGCACTTTACAAAAGTCTAGCATGAGGTCATATCTACCAATGTCACAGTCTACCAACTAGCTATGGCCAAACCATTCAATGATTTAGTTAGATAGACAGTGCAAGGCTCATTTATCGATAAGCTCATTATATATTTAACAAAGTTTGGCTAAAAACAATTCAGTTCTCTCACAATATTTAGAATGAAATTTTAATGAAGAAAAATGATGACTATTCAGTTCTGGTGCATTATACTATTGAAACTGGAGCTGGGGGTGATGTATGTGATGAATGTGCTGAACCGGATTGTTAACTGACACTGGTTGCCCTGGTTGCAACATTGTATATACATTAAATATATTAATTTACAGAATACTTAATCTCCACAATGCTTTGTCACACAATAGATATTTTTGCATTGCAACGTCACAATGTGGTCAGTAGACTCAGGGAAAATTGAAAAAGAACTTTTTTAAGTTTCAAGTTTTAATGTCATATACAATGTAGCATCATTATGTTTAACGAAA